>JACTAK010000023.1:0-239505 GCA_014858625.1 Venturia carpophila
TGGTATTACCTATTTATTTGCTAAGTATTCGCTTAGAAGATTTCTATTAGCGCCTAAGTTAATAAAGGCCTATACTAGTATATTATTAACCTTTACTTCGACTAGTATCTTAGGTATCCTAAGGTTATTTAAGAAATAAGGCGCTTATTTAGGATTAAATAGAGGCTTCTCTACTATTAATCCCCCTTATTTCCCGAATATTTATACTATTTACCTACTTACTTCGTATTAACTATAATATCTAATTATTAGATAAAGTATCGAAGGTTCTTCATCCTATTCAGATAGTATAGGTAGGTAATATTAATATATATATCTAGATAAAGGTCTATATATCGATTATAATCCTAATTAATTACTTATATAATATCCTAAATAAAGCGATTAACCCTAAAGGTTAAGAATTCTAGATCTTCTCCCTCGTCTTAACTAGATTTCTCGGAGCTTCCTAATAAAGATAAATCCCTATTATACTCTTCGTCCTTATTAATAATTAATACTAGTACCTTCCGTATTTTCTAAAGAGTTTAATATTATAGAAGCTAGTATTTATTACTTAAATAATAACTTATAGGTATATACCTATAGTAGACGTAGTCCTTATTACTTTAGATATCCTTTATTTTTATAATCTTATATCTTATTATTATATTAATTTCCTCCCTATAGTAGGGGTCAAAAATCTAATCGACTTCTCCTAGATCTCTCTAGTTCTTATATTTCTAAAGGGGATATTCTATAACCTTATACTAGTTCTTAGATAGTATCTAGTAGAGATTATACTCCGGATTATCTCTAACCGTTAGATAAGTACTAATAAGCTTAATTAAGGATATTATATTACTAACCCTAGTCTAATTTAGACTATACTCTAGTACTAGTAAACCGAGGTGCTTATAATATACCTTAGGTAATCCTAATAAAGAACTTATTACTATAAGGTACCCTCGAGGTATACTAGTAGTATTATACGTTTCTTATCTACTAGGGTAGTAGCCTAATCCTTCTTTCTTAGAGAGATATATTTTATAGCTATTATTGTAGTAAGCTATCTAACTAAGGATATCGTAGTCTAGTACTACTTCTTTAGACTAGATCAAGTTAAGATATCCTAAACCTATTAGAGGGTTTCTAAATTATTAACCCTAATTTACGAAACGTCCGTTATTATTCTTTTATAGCTATTAGTACTTATTTATATAATATCCTAGCTTTCTATAGTTATAGTATTTCCCTTTCTAACCTATACCTTTCTTAAATCCTCTTAGAGCGCTTTAGATCTTATTAAGCTCTATTAGTTAAGGTCTATATAGATTAACTCGCTAAGCCCTAGTATTCGCGCGGTTACTATTTCTATTTCCTTAATAAGAACTAACTCCCTTTTTCTAAAGTTTTCTTTCGAATAGGGGGTTATCAATCTTAATTAACGTTTTAATTATTAAATATAGATCCTAAGGCTAATTCTCTTCCCTACTAATTTCGTCTTTAATATCTTCTTTAAGACTATTATAATATCGACTAAGTAGAGCCTCACTTCCCTAATTAAGGTATATAGTAATATACTAGAAGTATATAGAGTTGTCTACTACTAAGGTATACTATTATAAAGCCTTATTTTCCCTTTTAGTAATCTATTTCTTATTAACGTTTCCAAAGGTTATTTGTAATTCTTTTATAAACTTATTATAAGAGAGAAGGATTTGTTGGTATACTAAGCTATTAGGATCCTTAAGATATCCGTTAAGGTAGTCCTTAAATAGTACGTAGGTAGTTCCTCTTATATAACTAATAATAAATATAATTCTCTTCTCCTAAGTAGTAAACTTAGAGGTATTCTAGTATATATAAAGGTTATATTAAATAAGGAATATCTTAAGTTTACCGCGCTTACCCCTAAATATCTTAGGTAGATTAACTTTAGCTTTATTTTAATCGTTATAGGTTTCGACTTATATAGAAGAACTTAGTATTACTTAAGGTACTATTTCTTCTTCTTTAGACTCCTCCTCTTCCGATTCCTCGATTCGTTATCTTTATAAAGGAGGCGGAGGAGGTAGTAGAGGTACTAAGTCTTTTTATTTTCCCTAACTTCTTAACAAAATAGTAGATATAGACTACTTTATAACTATACTACTATATAGAGCGGTAGTTCTACTATATTACGGGGAGACTATAGCTCGAGTAATATAGTAGGGTTAGGATTAGCTATCCTATATAGTAGTTATAAAGTAGTCGGGTAATAATATTATATTAAATAAGTAAAGCGAAGTTTATAAGATATAAGAGTCGTAAATTATACTAAGTAACTAAAGTAATAGCGAAGTAACTAAAGAGTAGAACTACGAGATCTTTAAGAGAGTAAAGTCTCGTCTATATATAGAGATTCTATCCTAAAGCTTATAAGGCTTATTTAGTAAGAATAAGCTAAATAAACTACTAAAGGTTTAATAGGCTTATATACTTATATTAAGCTAAATAATCCTATCGAGCTTATTTAGCTTATTTACTAAGAATAATCGAAATAATCCTTTCCTATAACCTAGACCCTATCTATTTACTAATTGGTTCCTAGAGTAGCCTATACGTAATACTAACTAAGAATACTATTTATATTATTATTATTATCTAGAGAATTCTTATCCTTATTATTATACTCTAGTATACTATCTACCTTACCTTTATCTCCTAAGGCCTTACTCTTATATTCGCCTTTATTTTTAGAGCCTTTAATAAAATTCTTTTCTTCTTTACTAGATTTAAAATCTTCTTTGACTATATACTTAATAAGATTATCCTCTAGTATAGCTTCTCCCTTATTAATATTAAGGCTATTATTATCCTTAATAATATCTATATAGTAATAAAAAATATTACTACTTATTTTCTAAACTGGATTCCTAGTATTATCTATCTCTTACCTATTAACTAGCTTTATAAGAACTATTAAGATTTCTAAATTATAAACTCTAGCGTAGCCTTTTTATATCTTATAGTAGGAGCTAAGTATTAGATTATATACCTTCTTAGCGAGTTCTAATTTAGGTAAATTTAATATAATTACCTACTTATTAAGATTATACTACTTCTACTAACTACTAGGACCTAGTAGTTAAGATAATAATATATATATAGTAATTCTATTATAAAAATACGTAATTTTATATAGAGTAAAGAATTAGAGTAGTAAAATAAATAGGCGCTAATCTACTAGAACGAGGAGTTAAGAAGTATACGTAGCTAGTATAGTAAGATACTAGAGATATTAGTTAGAATTAATGGAAGATATTAACTCGACTAAAAAAACTAATTAGAACTAACCTTAAGTTCCTTAGCGCTAAGGTATATATATACTTATTTAGAGTTATTAATCTCTAAAAGCTTCTAATATTTCTTATTTAGTACTTTAATTATAAGCCTCTATATCTATTATCCCTTCTAGAAAAGTCCTAGGTAGTAGCGGGAGTAGTAGGTCTAGTATATATCTTTAAGAACCTCTATAGTATTATTATTAATAACTTACGTAGTAAAGGCTACCTCTAATATAAATTCTATAAGAATATCTTTATCTACTTAAGTAGGATTATAGTATAGTATATATTCGTCCTTATTATCTATACTAAGCTCGAGGAGGTTATTAATAGACTCTTTATATTAGCTTAGGTACTTATCTTTAACTCTCCTACCTTTAATTAGTAGAAGATTTAAAGAGACTACTAGAATACTACTAGGTATATACTATTTCTTTTTTATACTATCTTCTACCTTACTTAGAATTTTTACTTATTTATAGGGTAGAAGATTATTTTATAGATCTCCTATTTCTTCCTTTATTTTCTTTTTTATATAGTAAACTACTTCTTAAAGTACTTATTTTAACTTTTTAATTCTTCCTTCTAAAGTTCTATTTTTTTTTACGGCAGTCAAGCTCGCGAATAGTATTAGAATTTAAGGATATAAAATACTCTAGCTTTATTAGTACTATAATATAGAGAATACTTAATTTAGTAGAGATAAGTAGGGAGGGTTAACCTAGTAGGCCCCTAGTAGTAGTTAATATAATTAGGTAGTATTCCTAGTAATAGAATATACTAGGATAGTATAAAGGATAAAGAAATTAAAATTAGTTAAGGTTTAACTATAGTTTTAAATATATTAGCTTAGGTTATCTAGTAGGGGCCTAGTAGTAGATAATATAGTTAGGTAAGTATTTAGATAAGATAGGGGTAAGGGCTTAATTATAGTATTAGTAAATATTAATTAGTAGAGGTAGACGTAAATAGATATAGATAGAATATAGAATAAATAGTAGGTAGTATAACTATTTATAAGGCTAGGTAATAGTAAATATAGTAAGGATAGATTCGTAGTATAACTAATAGCTAAAGAGGTTTCTACTCTCTATATAGCCTAAAGGTAGGCGCCTTAGTAGATCTCGCCTAGTATACTAGAGTATACGCGTAGGCGTAACGTAGTATACTATAAGGCTACCTCCTAGTTCCTTATACTATTTTACTATATTTAGACTGGTATAAAAGTTAGCGCAGAAAATTTATATAGTCCTACTAATTATACTTTACAACTCTATACTTCTACTAATATATCTATTACCTTACCCTACTACTATCTATTATAATTCTACTCTATATACCTACTAGGAATCTACTAGAGAGCCTTTATTACTATATTTAATATAGTAAAATATTAATAAAAAGAAGATATAGTCCTTAATTATACTTATAGTAAAGATAGTAATTAAATATATATACTTCTAATTAGCTCTTATACCTATTAAGACGCTAAAGAGCGTAGATTACTCGTTAAGAGCTTAAAGATAATAGTCCCTATATAAGTAATTCTTACTCTTTAGGGGCCTAGCTATATAATAATAAAGCTAATAAAGAATAAGACTAAGTAGCTACTATAAAAAATTAATAGGTTAGTTATTCCTTTTTACCTCCCTTTACTCTATTTAATAGTATTATATATAGTAGTAAAAGCGAGGTATTATTAGTATTATCCTTATATAATAATATAGTTAAAGACTTAAAGAAAGAAATCATCTCTACAACCCCTAGTAATAAGGTTATAATACTAGTAAAAAAGTATTTTACTTAGTCTAGTATATCTAAAGTAAGCTTTTAAATAAATAGTATCCTAGTAGTATCTAAGTAGTTATTAATAGATTACTAGGGCCTTTTACCTATATTAGTACTAGCCAATTTAGCTACTACTAGTACGTAGATACTAGTCTAAGTTATATCTTTAAGCTCGTCTAATATTCTATACCCTTGCTTTACTAGTAAATTAATTAAAACCTTAGAGATAAATCTTTAATTTAGTCTTACTATTTAGCGTTAAAGTAGTTATTAATCTTAAACTAGGCTTTATAAATAAAGGTAAAGAATACTAGAGAAGTAATAGCCTCTACTTCTAGCTCTATAGGTAATAAAGATCGTATAGATATAGATAATAATATAAATCCTATAGAAGTAGATAGTAATAAGATCTATAATAAAAATCGTAAAGAAACTAGTAAAGATAATAAGGACGAAATAGCCTATTAGACGCCTACGCCTAAACTAGAAAGGGTACCCGCTCCCTAATAGTCTACTACGGCTAATAGGTTAGATTAGGAAGAAGAAGTAAGCTTTTATTTTATAATACCTACCTAGTAGTTTTCTAGTAATTACTAATATATTATTAGGATATAGGTAGTATAGTAAGTAAATTGGCTAGGAAATAGCTAGCTAAGACTATTAAGCTATAAACTTAACCTAACTCTATAAATACGCCTAAAAAATTAGTAGTATAGGCCCTAGTAAAAACTATACTAGTAAAAACCGCCCTAGCCGCTAAAAAGGCTCTAGTAAAAAAAAGTCTAGTAAAAAAGAGTCTAATAAAGAAGAGTCTAGTTAAAAAAGCTCTAGTAAATAAAGCCCTAGTAGAAATACTCTAGTAAAAAAGGCCCCTATAAAGAAGACTCTAGTAAAAAAGGTACTAGTTAAAAAAATAGGACCTCTTAGGGTTAAAGAAGTTATTATAGTAGTAGGTTCTAGTAGTACCTACGATCTAGATACCCTAGATACTTCTAGTAAGCTAAAAAAAACTTTATAACTAAAGCCTTTACTTACTACTACTATTAGTAATTCTCGCGTAATTCTAGGCGTCTCTACTACTATCTAAAAATTAGGGGTAAAGAAGAGGGCTCTAAAAAAAGGTAGTAAGTAAAAATATACTTCTAGAATTATCCTAGTAGTATCCTAGTAGTTACTAATATTTTCTAGCTAGTACTTTATAAGAGATTTACTAATACTAGAAAAGTACTAAGCTATTACTTAGAAAGGTTCCCTTCTAGCGTCTTATTTATAAGATTATCTAAGATATTATTAATCCGCCTAATCCTAAACTCCTCCTACGTAATTAGAAAGCCTTTATCTTTTATAGCTATACTATTTATTTCTAAGTAACTACTATAGGGGCTCTATAAGAAGCTACTAAGGTATATCTAGTTACCTTATTTAAAGGTATTTCTAAGTATAATATTAAACTCTAAACGTATATAACTATTTATAGATATTAATTTATATATAATTTATGCTAAGAAAGTTACTATTTAGACTAAGGATATAACTCTCGCCTACTAGCTACGTAGTAGACCGACTAGTTAGGTATAATAAGTAACTTCGTCGATTTTTTATTTAAGCGTTTAAAAAAGTTAGGTAAATAGAATTAATTTAATAAGAATTAAGAGTATAGATATCTAAGGAATTACTCTTATAATAAATAGTAGCTAGGATTTACGTATAGTAATAGAAAATAGCTTTAGAATAATAATAACTATAAATATATCTTTAACTCTTAATACTACTAGAAGACTACTAGATATAATTTAATAATAGTAACCTAGTAAAACCTTTAGACTCTAGTATAACTAGAGTTCTATACTTATTTTATTTACGTTATAGTATAAGATTATACTCGTAATCTTAAGTTCTAGCCTTTATTTAAGTTCTAGAGTTTTTTAAATCTACGTATATTCTTATTATAACTAAATAAGATCTTATCTAAAACTATTTAGTAAAGGCTTAAGACGTAGTATAGTTTTAATATTAAGTTATTAGTAGGTTCTTTACTTTTCTTTTAAGATTTAACAAATATATTTAATTTTTATAAAAGTTAAAGTTACGTTTTAAAGCCTACCTTTATAATTCTATAATATATACTATCTTATATAACTTTACTTAAAGAATTAGTTCCTCTTCTTCTTTTTTATATAGATATAATATATAATTTATTATTCTAATTCTCTTCTATATTAAAAATATTAATCTATCTATATAATAATTTAAGCCAAGGTCTAAGTTTCTTAGTATACTATATACCCTTAGACTATTCTAGTAGGTAAAAATATAATCTAGTCCCTAGCCTAATAGAAGCTCTCTACTCTATACCTATAGTCCTCTAAAGAATCTACTATTATACTTTAAAATACGCTTTACCTATATAGCTTTTACTCGTTAAATAGGAATCTAAATAGATAATACTACCTCTTCTCCTAGTAAGCCCCTATTACTTAACTAATTTAAAAGAATAGGGGATTACTAGTAAGTAATTAAATAGTCGCGTTAAGATACTAATACTTTCTATAAATAGTATATTATAACTAGCTTATATTAAGATAATATAATTAGTATAAAGAGTTCTTTACTTCTAAAGTTTAGGGGTAAGAGAAATACTATAGGCTGGGATAACTTTAATAAAGGCGCACTTTAAAGTAATAGAAAGCCCTCTATTACCTATAAATAATACTAAGCAATACTATACTATATATAGAGGAGTTGAATATCGATAATAACTAATTATATTAGTATAGATAGCTATAAGTCGGATACTTATAAACGTAGTATTATATTTTAACTTACCCTATAGGAGAGATATTTTTAATTAGTAAGACTATAGATTTATAAAGGGTTTATAATAATATAACTACTTATTAACTACTAGGAAACTACTAGGAATTAAAGGCTAATATTCTTCCTAGAAAAAAAGAGTAAGGACTAAGATTATCCTAGCTAGTAGTCTTTCTATAATACCTATAAATTTTAATAATTAACTTATCTATACTATTATTAATTATAAGTAGTCGCTAACTATAGTCGATAGTATATAATTCTATCGCTTAATTACCTACGTAAATAGAGCCCCTAATAGGGCGGGTTAAACCTAGAACCTACCTAACTAGGGGGGGGTAGGTCGGGTTTTAGAGGTAGGTCTTAACTCTATAGACCTAATCTAACCCAACCCGCTAAGGTACGGGTTTACCCTATTACTTTAGGTTAGGTTAGGTAGGGGTAAAAGTCACGTGACTATATCTTTTAGAGTATTACTAAGTAAGAAGTAAGGTAGATTAATTATATAGTAGTAGGAAGTCTTAGTATAAGGTAGTCTTAGATATGTATTTAGGATTAAAAGCTTAGAAGTAAAAGATTATTCTATTATAAGAAGAGAAAAATATTATTATAGAAATAGAATACCTAATAGTCTCCTAATAGTCTTCTAATAGCTAAATAGTTAAACTACTCTCCCTAATAACGCCGCTTTAAGAGACGCTTCCTATTATTAGAAATATTAATATCCTCCTTAATCTTATATATAGATAACTCCCTTCCTTCCTATAGAGTATAAAGACTTAAGTTACTATCTCTTTAAAGCGGGGGGCGATTATAAGTTAATTAATATATTAATAGGCGAGTTAATATACGAGTAGATACGCGCGAAGATACGTGTATAGATAGAGGTATACGACCTAATTAAGCGCGGTAATAGGTTTATAGATAGCTACTAACTCGACTACTAGAACCTTTAACTAATTCTAGATTATTACTTAAAAATCCTTCCTTATCCCTCTAAAGTCTATAGTAGAGGGTCCCTACTATAGGAGTAGACTCCTCTTTATTATCTAAAAGGGGGTTATTGTCGGGGTTAGTAGAATCCTCCCTATTACTAATCTTATTATAGCTAATTAATAGTTAGTTAATAAATATAGTAAGGACCTTACTTACCTACTAGCGCTTATCCTTAATCTCCTTATTATTAACCTTATCTATCCTTACTTATAATTAGGGCTCCTAATAGGGCGGGTTAGGTTAGGGTTTTAGGGTATAGACCCGACCTAACTAGGGTTAGGTTAAATAAGGGGAGGGTTAGGTTATAGGGTAGGGAATTAAATCTTAACCTACCCGGCTTTTAGGTTAAACCTAAGGGTAAAAGCGTGACTTACTAGGGTATAAATAGTAAGATATATTAAGATTTAAATTAATAAAATAGTAGAGAAATACCTTAAAAATAAGTCTATAGCTTTTAAAATTAAGATTTACCTATAGATCTAATAGAATTAAATAAAAACTGAAAATATACTAAAAATAGGTTAAAAAAACCCGACCTGTACGTTAGGTTATAACCCGGCCTTAGCGGGGCTAGGTCGGTTTAGGTTTTTAGTAGTTAAACCCGCCCTAAAAACCTAACCTAACCCTAACCTAACGGGTAGGTTTTAGGTTTAACCCGACCTATTAGGAGCCCTATTTATAATAAGTAGTAATCTAACTTATACGCTTTATACTTAACGTTAAGTTCGTAGTTATTAATTATAAGTATAGAGAGGACTACTATATTATAAGTTCTATTATCCTACTAGTAGTTACTAGTAATACTAAACTCGCGCTTAATACTAATACTAGTAGCCTAGATACTAAAGATATCTCTAGCTATTATAGTAATCCGCGGAAAACGTAGCTTAATATACTTCTATTAGGAGAAAAGGTCTTTAAGGTACGTCGCTACTTTATCTATAACGCGTTAGAGACTATTAGGAGACTATTAGGAAAAAGAAAAAACTTACTCTATAAGTAGTAGTTATTAAACTCTTTTTATCTATTAGATACTACCTCCCTACTATATCTAGATAATAAGGGCGGCGGTATAGGGTCTATAGCTATATATAGTTAATCTATTATAGTATTAAGACTAACCTTATTTTACTAAAGACGTTATAGTAGCTCTCTTTAGTATAAAGTAGGTATATAATAGGTATAGTCTTAATTATAAAGCTTCTTAAACTTACGCTAGTAAAACGCCAACTAGTTATATAAATTGTCTAAATCTAGAGCCTACTTATCTTAAGACTAGGTCTCTAACTTATATATATCGCTTAGCGATAGCTATATCGCGAATATCCTTCCTACTATATAGATAAAAGACGATGTTACTAAGTTTAAGACAGACTTTACTTACTAGATCGCGCCTAATTATACTATATATATTACTTATCCCCTTAACTTCTATAGATTAGAAGGTAAGGTAGATAGTATATAACTAACTATACTACTATAGTACTACGGTATCTAAGGTAATTGCTTAACTCTTAAGATCCTAGAAGGTAGGACTTAGGAAGAACTTATACGCGTATACTATAACCTATAGGTTAGCCTAGTATTGCTATCTAGATACTCTATTAACTATAGTAAACTACTATATCTATTCTCTACTAAAGTCTCTTTATACTCTACGAATACGATTACGTAGGTATTAATTAGACGCCTTAAGTAGGATAACCTCGACATTCTTAATAAGGTTAAGATAATTATAACTACTATTAATTATATAAAGTTAAAGATTAAGGAGTAGGATACGGAGATAACGAAGCTTATTAGTAAGAAGTTTACCTTATTTATTAAGAAGAAGATAAACGTCTACGGTATATAGAGCTTCTTTTATTATAACTTTATATAAACTCCTATTCCTAAGCTAGCGTAGTACTTTATAGATAAGGACTTAGAGGAGGAGCTTTAGGAGGTATATAATAATATCCCTAATAACTTGATAGAGGACGATAATACGGAGATAAAGCTTAACGTAGATACTTAAGTATAGTAATAGAGTATAATAGAGTATAATAGAGATAGAGAATAGTAGACCTTTCGGTTCCTTTAATAATATACTAATAGATAGTATAATTTTACGGTTCCTTTTATAATAATATACTTATAGATAGTATAATTTAAAATTTAGAATCGAAGTATAGTATTAAGGAATAATATATACTTTAGCCGGCGGGGGAGGGTATATAGTAGGGACTACTATATAATAAAATAGAATAGTATAAATTATATAATATAGATATTATAGGTACTTAGCGGAGGTATATCTATTACTATAGGGTAATAAGGAATATAGATACTTAATATATACCTTAGAGACCTCGAGAAGAGAATATTATTTTTAAGATAGATATAGATAATACGCCTTATAAGATTATTTAATCTTATACTATAGTATTAATAATACTATTTATACCTATTATTGTATACTCTCTTCTACCTTTAGATAATACCTTTTAGGCTTTTATCCTATCTTTATAATACTATATTGTCTTATCTAATCTTCCTTCTATACGTATACTATCTAATAATACTAGACTTAGGATAGCTAGTAATAATACCTTAATATTATTAACCGCGCTTAACTACTATAATAGTAGCTCTCTTTGGCGTAAAGTAGATACGTAGTAGATATAGTCTTAATCGTAAATCTTCTTAAACTTACGCTAGTAAAATGCCTACTAGTTATATAAATAGTCTAAATCTAGAGCCTACTTATCTTAAGACTAGGTCTCTAACTTATAGCAAGGGTTAAGAAGAATAGCTAAACTATATAGCTTTCTAGCCTAACTAGTAGATATTATACTATAGTAGACCTATAGTTTCTCCTTTACCTTTATATATACCTAATATATCTCTACCTTCTACTAATAAGTTATCTTCTCTAGTATCTATTATATATTCTTAATATAGTTATAGAGACGGTTATAGAGATTAAAAACTATATAGAGAGTAGGTAATTTTATCGTACTAATAAGTACTATAAATATAGTAAAGGGACGAAGGATAGTAATAAAGTACTAGACTTAGCCCTATTTATTATTACTAAGATATAGATACGCGTATTACCTCTATATATATATATAATAATAGGATCTTTTAGCTAGTAGAGGCGTACTAGTACTTAGAAGGTAGAGTTCTATTGTATTTTCCTATCTTAAATATAGTAAAATATTCGAATCTTCTCGGATAAAGGGTATAATATTTAAAAGTATATCTCTTAGATAGCCTTAAAGGCTAACTAGCGTACTTTACTAGAGTTAATAAAGATTACGATCTATCGCGCCTTAGCTACTATATACGGAAGCTATATAGTATAGTTAGATAAGGTATATAATTAAATAGGGAATTAGAGACGCTAAGACTATTAGAGGACTATTAGGAACTCATACCTTACTATAAGTTAGTAGGAATCTCTCCTCTTATAAGAGCTATAGCTATTCTCTCCTCCTCTTCCTCCTAGTTCTTAATAAACTTATCCTTTATTAGTCTAATCTTAATATTAGAAAGAAGACTATTATAACTTAACTATATAATGTACGAGATATACGGGTATAGGGTAATCTCGTTTTAGATCCTAGAGGAGCGATATAACTTATTAATAGCTATATTTACCGACTTAGCTATAGTCTTATTATTTAACGCGTTATCTATAGTAAATATAATAACCCTATTAGTAATTTCGAAGTGGTAGAGTTGAGCTAGAATATATTTCGTAAGTTCTACCCCTTTATACTAGCTATAGTAGGGTTTAAATCCGATTATTACTTCCTATATTAACTAATTAGTAACCTAGTATACTTTAATACTAAGGTAGCTATTCCTACGCGGAGTAGACTATCTATTAAGTATAATAGAGGCCTTCTATAGTACTAGAGGAAGACGCTAAGGGATTATATACTTAGAAATATCGCGTATTTAAAGGATTTTATTAGTAATAGTCGCTAAGAAAACTAGTTTTAAGGTGATATCTTTATTAGTATATATTATAAGTCGAATAAAATCTATATTATTAATAGTTATTATTAGCTACTTATACCTAATAATTATATAAATAAGCTAATTAGTAAAGTTAGCGAGGTAAGGCTTAAGGTCTCTAGATTAGGCTATTTCTCTCTTTTTACGGTTTTTCTAAAATTAATTAGTAAGGGTTTTAGCCTAAGAGTCTCCTAATAGTCTTACCCCTTCTCTAAAGCCCTCCTCTACTATTATTTATACTAGTCCCTATACTACTAATTTACCTTTATACTTATTCCCTAAAATATAATCCATTATAGTACTATATCTATTACCTAGTTTAATATACTATATTACCTTATTGTATTAGGTATATATTATCTTAGGGTCGCTAGTTATACGTAAAGCGCCTTTAATAGAGTAGGAGCGGTTTATAGCGCGAGTCTCTCTACCCTATTTAGGAAGCTTAGGCTTAGACTTAGACGTCTCTATCTTATACTATATTATATCTACCTACTAAGTATAGAAGTTATTAGTATTAGTCGTAGTCTACTAGTAGTAAATATTATTCTAACTAACTTATAGGAGTAGGTCTAAGGGTTATAAGATAAATAGGGAGGAGGATAAAGAGGTTATAATAATTTTAGTAAAGGCTAGTATAGGTACGGGTAGAAAAGAGGGTTAGTATTTAAGTTAGTAAAGTTCTAGGTAGAAAGAGGGTTAGAATTTAGGACCTATTAGATCTATACTTATTTACGGCGGTAGGGGTATTAGTAATTACTAAGAAGAGAATAATAAGATTAAAGTATAAGAATAGAGTAAGAAACTATTAATAAAATAGATATCTAAGTAGCTAGAGGTATTTTAAAGTAACGTATTATAAGATCTACGAAGTTATAAAGTAGTCTATTAAGCGGAGTTATTTTTATCTTAAAATCTTTAAAATTTAAATATTTTTAGTTAAATATTTAATAAATAAAAATACTCTAAGCGTAGACCTCTAGACTAATAACGTAATTATTATAATTATTCGATTATTTTAGTCTATAATCGAAGATTAGGTCTTTAAAGATTATATAAAAGATTTTCTAATAGTTTCCTAATAGTTATAGTAAAGAGAATTAAGCGTAGAAGTAAAACCTACTAATACCTACCTAAGGCTACCGACCCTACGGCTAAGAAGGAAATAAAGCTATACCTTATAAGGAGCTTTATACTAATATATTTAAGGACGTAATAGAGATATCTACCGACAAGGCCGAGATAAAGATAAAAGAGGCCAATACTACCTACTAAGAAGGATATACTAAGAAGGATATACTAAGAAGGATATACTAAGAAGGATATACTAAGAAGGATATACTAAGGAGGATATATAAAGAAGTATATACTAAGAAGGATATACTAAGAAGGATATACTAAGAAGGATATACTAAGAAGAATATACTAAGAAGGATATACTAAGAAGGATATAAAGCTATACCTTATAAGGAGCTTCGTACTAATATATCTAAGGACGTAATAGAGATATCTACTAACGAGGCCTAGATAAAGATAAAAGAGGCCGATACGACCTACTAAGAAGGACATACTAAGAAGGATATACTAAGAAGGATATAAAGCTATAACTTATAAGGAGCTTTGTACCGATATATTTAAGGACGCGATAGAGATATCTACTAATAAGGCCTAGATATTACTTCTCTTACTCTACTTACTATATACTAGTTACTATATATAGGCCTTCTTTACTTATATTAAGGCCGTCTTCCTTAAGTATACCTAGGGCGAGGGTAATATAATTAACCTAGCTAATATCTAGTAAGGCTTCCGCTTAGAGAATATAAATATATACTTTTATTATATAACTATTTTATTACTAGTATATAGAATAGCTAATTCTAACTCTACTATATTACTTAAGCTATAGCCTCTACGTAATAATTCTACTTCTTAGTAAATCCTCTAAGCTTACTACAACGCGCTAATTCTTTAATAGTATACGGGTTTATTAATCTTTCTTTAGGGGCTTTCGGCGGTATTACGGCGATAAGTCTAATAGTCTACTAATAGTCTAATATAATATATTAGTAATATAGAGTAAATAAGACGCGATTAGTAGAAATATAAGATTATTTTAGCAAAGGTATAAGGTAGATTAAGGTAGAAATTAAAGTATAATTAGGTAGTAGCCCTAGGCTACTTCGGGGCTTTAGAGCTACTTCTAGTACTAGTATAGAAGTAAAAAGTTAACGCGTGCTATTTTAAGCTTTTTCCTTCTAACCTACTTATTAATTAACTAATTAATTAATCCCCGCCCTCTTAATCTAATCTAATAGTATCTTCCTATTCTTACGTATCGCTATTTATAATTTATAAGGTTACTTACTTAAAATCTAGGTAAAAGTAAATATAAAAACCTCGGCTATTATTATAGTACGGGCGGCTACTAGTAGTAAGTAGCCTCGTAAAGGCCCTATATAAAAGGCCGCTTAGAAGACTACTACGCGTAAGGCTATACCTAGTATACTAAGGAAACCTTACTACTATAAGCTAGGAAGTATATTTACTCCCTTTATTTACTTATTTATTTATTTACTTTACTTTAAGATCTTACGTATTCCTAATAGTTACCTAATAGTCTAATATACTATAGCCGTTATATTATATAAGATTTATTAAGGTCTTAAGAATCTACCCTTAAATAAGTATACTAGATACCCCTTAGCTACCTCTTAGATAGCCTCGATAGTATTTACGCGCTATTATAGGCCGGGGGTATTAGTAGCCTCTTAAGTAATCTTATAGATAAGTCGCTAAAATAGAAACTTATAGAAGAGAAGCTTAGTAGACTTCTAGTAATAATAAATCTTACGTAATATAATAGCTATAGTATATTAGACTATTAGGTAACTAAGGAAGATTAAGATTAACCTAGGCTCGCTTAGTATTAATAAGTTTAGTAATTTTAGAGGTTTACTAAGAGTACCTACTAGATTAGAACGTAGCTATTAGTAGAATATTAGTAGCTAAAGTAGCCTTAAAGTAACTAGAAAAGGAATTATACTAGTATCTAGCTATATTAAGCGACTACTACTCCTCCTCAATCCCTTCGCCTTAATAAGTAGCTAGAGGAGATAATCTAAGCTATCTCTAGACTCGAGATCCTTTAACTAGTAAGCTTAGAGAGCCCTTATAGAAAAGATAAGGAAAGCTCCCTATAGCTATAGTAAGCGAAGAATATTTAACTAACTTCTATAGTAACTCCTTACTAGACTCCGAGCCTTTAGGGGGTAAGGAATCTCTAGATAATAACTAGAATAACTAGCTACCTAACTTCCGCGACCGCCTATAGGCGGTAGCGTAGACTATAGCTACGAATAGTAGACTACCTAAAGAGGTATCACGATTCTATCCGTCGGCTAGATCGGCCAAAGCTAAGTATATTAAGGATATCTATAACTTCTTTACGCTAGCCTAGAGGCTATATATTTAGTAATCTATAAACGACCTTAAGGAAAAGTATTAGTAAGAAAAGGAAGAGCTATAGCGCTTAGCTATTAAAGAAACGAAGGCCTCCCTTTATAAGGAGTTCTAATCTAAGAAGAAGATACTAGAACGCGACCTAGAAGCTAAAGTAACTAGTATTATAACCTAGCTTATAAGGGACGTAAAGGAAGCTACGGCTAGAGACTTCTACTTAGTAAATAAGTATACTACTTAGTATAATAATAGGATCTTAGAGCTTAAGACCGAGAATACTAACCTTAGAATAGAATATAAGTAGTAAATAGTAGAGGCTTATTAGAATTACTCCCTACCTTAGTATAACTTAACTTATCTAAGCTTATTATATTAAGTAGCTAACTAGAAACGGATAGACTAGGATAGAGCTAATTAACTAAGAAGGGTATAACTACTAGACGGAAGCTCGTATATAGAGGCTAGGTAACTAGAACTAATCTCCTAGTTATAGTAGTTCTACTAGGAATTTACTAGTAATCGCGCGTACGTAGGCTTACTAGTAGGCTAGGCGCGAAGACCTAGGGAACCTTATTAATCTATCTTACTAGTAAGGGACTACGCTCTATAGTAATAGAGATAATTACTATTACCTTACTATAGAGACTCTCTATACAAGGGACTCTTCTATAACTCTAATAAAGATCTAGATAAGTCTACGCGCTTCGCTCCTAAGTATATTAGCTACTTTAAACTATTACTTAATAGTAAAGATACTATAGAAGAAAAGGTAGATAAGACCTTCTACTAAATAGTAGAACCCTTTATTAAAGCTATTAGGGATACTTATAGCTCTATATTAAGTAAAATACTATAAGTAAATATCTTAAAATACTTATAAGGTAGAGCCTTAGTATAGTATAACTACCTTACTAATACTAAGAAGAGTAAGTTAGGAGATAGGCCGAGGGGTAACTAATTAGTATAAAGCTCTCTAAAATAAATTCTAAATATAGTATATAGACGGCCTTTACTTATATAAGAAGTAATTCCTATTAATAGAGGACGTTACTAAAGGCTAATTAGTATTAGAATTCGCGATAACTACTACCTACCTACTAAAGACTACTAGGTTTACTAAGGGTAATGTAGTGGGGACTACTATATGACAAGATAGAATAGTATGGATCATATGATATGGATATCACAGGTACTTGGCGGAGGCATATCTATCGCCATAGGGCGACAAGGAACATCGGCACTTACCTAAGAGTTACTTAAAGACATACCTTAGATACTCGAGGAGATACTATCTTCAAGGCAGATGCAGACAATACACCTTATAAGATTATTAGATCTTATACCATAGCATCGATAATACTATTCATACCTATTATTATATGGTTACTTCCACCTTTAGATAATACTTTAGGCTTTTATCCTATCTTTATAATCCTAAATCGTCTTATCTAATCTTCCTTCCGTACGTATACTATCTGATGACATTGGACTTAGGATGGCTGGTAATAACACCTTGATATTATTAATCGCGCTCAACCACCACAGGAAGTAACTAATTATTAAAATATAGGATAAGCTCGACCCCTATATACGAGTACTTATCCTAGTACTAGAGTTATTAACTATAGATAAGCTTATCTACTCTATCGAAGCGAGATAGTTAGACTTCTAGGATATAGACTATATATATAGTAGTAAGTACGGCCCCTTATTTAATAGGGATAGGGACTACTCGCGGGGCCGGACAAGCTTTAATAGTAACTAGAGAAGGTTATTACTAAACTACGGCCGTAGTAAGGGTTATAGTACCTAGCGTAGATATAACTCTAATATACTATAGCTAAACGAAAACGGACTATTAGTAAACGTAGTAAATATAGTAAATATACGCTCTAATTTTAATAGCTACCTACTATTCTAGAATAGACGAAGTACTAATAATATAGGGAAAAGAGTAGATAATTAGAGGACCGGATTCTAGGAATAGAATAAGTATAAGAACTACGACGGATCCGTAGATACCTAAGGATAAAATAACTAGGAATAGAATAAACCTTAGAACTAGGACTCGTTAACTAGCTAAACTAATAGCTAGAATAGGAAGGCTAATAGAGCTTACTATATCGCGTTTAATAACGCCCTATTAATAGAGAGCTTAGATATTATAAACTACTTCCTAGATATAGACCTTATACCTACTCCCCTAGAACTAAAGATCGACTATAACTAAAGTATTAAACTAGCTAACTAATAAGTAGCGAAGAGTAGTTAGTACTATATATATTCTACCCCCTTCCCTTCGAGTAATAAGGTATAGGACTATCTCTATAAAGTCTATAGCTTCCTAGCTAGAAATAGTAGAGGCCCGGATAAAGTAGAGATACTCTATATTATAGTTAAAGAGGGCTCTTATAAGGAACTACCTATCCTCTAGGGTATACCGCGTAGAGGGTCTATAATAGTAGATAGTTTTAAGAGATATAACTTCGTTAAATACTTAGTAAGGTTCGCCCCTAGCGGTAAAACCGCGAGGCTATACCTTAATATAGGTTACTAAATATCCTCTATAGGTAAGTTATACTTTTAAGACCTTATCTAGGTAGTAGACCTATCCGTCTACGTAATAACTATAGATAAACCTTAGTACCTAACGGGGCTTACTAGAGGATCTATTACCTCCTAGAAGGTAATAATATAAGTATTTATCCCTATCTACTCCGCGTAGGGTAGCCGCGTACTTATTAGAATTAAATTTAAAGTTAGGATTATTAAGGACTTTAGTACGGGCTTACTCTTAGGAGTCGACGTCTTTAAACTATATAGTATTAAACTCTCTATAACTTCGAAGACGGCTACCTTTATATAGTATAGCGGCGCTATTACTAAAATTAACGCCTCTCTATAGAGGATCCTATTTAAAGAAGTACTAGTATTAGCTAGAGATATAGTAATAGTACCCCTAGTTACCGCGTATTTTATCCCTATTAAGTATTTTTCGCGGTCTATAGGGCGAGATTATAAGTTCTAGCTATATATATCTAAGAGTCTTCGCGTATTCTATATAGGTAGTAGGTATATCTATACCTAAGTCGTGGACGACCGGTTCTCCTATATTATAGTATAGAATAATAGGGGGGAGCTAATCTCTATCCTATAAGGAGTCTCCTTAGGTATACTATCTAAATACTAATATAAAGAGTATTACCCCCTTAAGGTAGAAAACTATTACCTTATAGCGATACTACTAATTAACGAAACTAGACTAGAGACCTAATTAGATAACGGAGTAACTATATATAGTAATAAGGAAGCCCTATATAGAATATCTAAAGTCGTTAACGAATTCCTAGACCTCTAGGCGAGGAAGGACTTAGTAATTAGGATTCTATAGAAAGACTAGGTAAGTATACTAATCCTCTTCTAATTTATAGAAGACCTAAAGCTTAATACGCGGGTCTACTAGCCTAACGTAGAATCGCGCTAGGTAATCGACGAAGTATTTAATAAGCTTAAGGAGGAAGGGAAATTATTATAAATAATAAAGCCGACCCTCTTCGTATTTCCGGTCTTCGTAGCTTAGCGGAATATCCTTAATAAGAATAGGATAGTTAAATATAAAGGGAGGGTAGTTATAGACTACTACGGACTAAATATAAGAGTAGTTAAAGACTTCTACCTAATCCCGCTCTAGGAGGACTTCTTAGTATAGCTACGTACTAAAAAGTATATTTCTATATTTAACGGCCTTAGCTTCTTTTACTAGTAGCTTATAAAAGAGGAGAACTACTATAAATTTATTATAAATACCTACTAAGCCTAAGAGTAGTTTAACGTCCTAATTATAGGATATTATAATAGCGTCTAATATATATAGCGGAACCTCGACTAAATTCTTACTAAGTTTAGCTTTATAGACGGGTATATTAATAATATCTATATTATCTCTAATATACTAGACGAGTACTACGATTACCTATAACGGGTTTTCGCAAAGCTTAATAGCTACGAATTTAGCCTTACCTTATAGAAGAGCTTCCTAGGCTACCCCTTAGTAAGACTACTTAGCGCGTACGTTAATATATATAGGCTTAGTACCTAAGTAGAAAAAATCGCTACTATTTAGAACCTCGCCTTCCTATAGATACTATTAGACCTCGAGTCGCTAGTTAGATTAATAGGTTACCTATAGAGTAACGTCCCCTATTACGTATAGCTAAACGAACCGCTTTAGGCCGAAAAAATAAGGCTACTTAAAGATACCCTAGTTAAGGGACTAGGCCGGAAGGTATTTACTAGTAAAAGAGTAGTACTAGAAATAGAGCCCCTCTAAGTAGCCTTTAAGGTAATTTAGGAGGAGATCTATAAGAACTAGACACTCTACTACTACGACTCTAGTCGGACATTATATTACGATATTAATAGTTCCTACAAATTAGGGTATAGAGCAATACTCTATTATATAGAGGGTAATCCGGACCCGACTATAGTCGAAGAAATAGTAGACTACTAAGACGGTATAGGAGCTACTACCTCTATAGAAATATAAAAAGCTATAGTTTTCCTAGCGTATAAGATCTATCCGGTACTATTCCTTAGTAAGTTATTAACTAGTATAGTATAGAGATACTAGCTAATAGAGCTTAAAGTAGTAGGCGTCTACTAGCTACTAAAAAAGGTCGCGTATATTATCTAATTATTATCTAAAATATTTATATTTATAGACTATAAAGTAATAGTTAGTATAGTATCCTAAATAAATCTAAATAAGACGGTTAACCTTAACTATCTTAGTATAAAGCTAGTAATAGCGAGCGCTTTTATATTAATATTTAAAGGGCTCTCCTTAGTATATAGACTAGGAAGGAACTATATAGTCCTAGATACTCTTAACCGGCTATACTATACCTACAAAGAAACGGACTATACTAATAATCTTAAGGACGTCGTCCGCCCGGGTATCTACTACTCCTTATTAGTCGAGATATCTAATTACTTTAAGGAATAACTAAAACGCGGATATATAGAGGACCTATAATAGACGAAGGTCTAGGTATAGCTCTATAGCTAAGAAAGAGCTAACTAGGGATTGGACGAGCCCCTAATAGATAATAGAGAGGACGAGGTCGTATAAACTAGTATCTACTTCTTTAAATAAAACGATTTACTTTTCTATATAGATAAGCGTAACGGCTACGAATAATTATATATTCTAGAGAGCTATACGAAAGAAGTATATAAGCTCGCCTACGACGACTATTACTACTAAGGATTCTACCATATATATAATCGCCTCTCTTTATTATTCTATATTTAAAGGATAACTAAATTGCTTAAAAAATATATCGAGTACTACCTAGCCTATAACGCTAATTAAACTAAATAGTACCTTCCTTATAGTAAACTCTACCCTATCTAAACCTCTCTAATTCCCTTCTAAACTATTATTATAGACTTTATAATAAACCTTCTACTAGTATTATCTAATAGCTACGACTTTCTCTTAACTATTATAGATAAGGCCTCTAAAGCGATTCTACTTATCCTAGGCTTATCTATATAGAAGGCCGATAAATAGGTAGCGACGCTAATATATAAACTTAAGAAAGCTAATTAGGGTATCCCTATATAGATTATATCCAATTAGGACCTAAAATTTATAGACTTACTCTAGAAGGAAATGTTCGCCCTTACCTATACGGAGCTAATATTCTCTATAGCTTAGTATCCGTAGACGGACGGCTAGAGTAAGCGTATAAACTAAATAGTCGAAATAGTATTACGATATAAGATTGCCGCCAACCCGGATAAGGAATAGCTAGATTTTATCGTATATATATAATAGTATATAAATACTAGCGCTAACGCTATAACCGGCCTCTCTCTATATAATATCCTCTATAGTTTTAAACCGAATAATATATTCTATATACTTGGCGGTTACTCTACTATAGACTATTTAAAGACCTAGTAGTAATATAGGGAGATAGTAGAAGATACTATAGCCTTTATAAACGTATAGATAAAGATATAATATAACTCTAAGTATAAGCTACTCCGCCTTAAGAAAAATAACCCCGTATACCTCTAACTCTATTACGGGTATAGGGTCCTAGGGTACTCTTACTAAAAGTACTCTTACTAGAGGATCCTAGTACGAGTTAAGAGGCGTATTTTAGACCTAGTATACGAGCTAGATTTACCTAAATAAATAAAGATATACCTAGTAGTATTAGTAGTATAACTTAAGCCCGTACTAGTAGGTAGTAACCTATATTACCGCGACCTATACCCTAAGTCTAGACTAGAGGAGGTCGATAAGGATAGTATCCTAGTATATATTATTAAGCGACTAATTAACCGACGGACTACTAAAGCTAGTTAGGTCTAGTACCTTATAAAGTAGTAGGGCTATAGCCTAGGCTATAACGTCTAGTATACCGTTAAGGACTTAGATAATACTAAGGAGCTCGTTAAGGAGTACGATAAAAAATACCCTAAATAGCTAAAGAGGATCTCTAAGTAGTAGTAGCGCTGTAATTAATTAGAATCTAGGAAGGCTACTAATCTTACTAATAAGATTAACCTATCCGAGGATAAATAGGTAGTTATAAGGAATAGCCTAAGAAGGCTAAGTTATATCTAAATACCTACTATATTTAGCTCGTCCTCTAATTACGAGGATAAGTATATTAGTATTCGGAGTCCTAATATCTTAGGTAATAGCTATTAATAATTAAGTTAATATAATTATAGGGGATATTATATAACGACGTTACTTTACTTTACTTTTACTTTAAGTATAATATTTATTTCTATATATAGGTACTATTACTTTACTACCTTTATCTACTAACTAAATAATTACTAGTAGCTTTAACTAGCTACGGAATATTTAACCTAATAAACCGCCCTCTCCCTATTTTAACCTACTCTTATCCGAACCTCTATACTCCTAGCGTACGTAGGCGTAAATCTCTAATACTATAGTACCTAAAGATAACTAAGCGGAAGCTCTAATTAAGATATTATTAATAAGCGAAGACTTATTATAAGACCTAGAAAGTAGCTAAGGTAGCGATAAACTAGAAGCGTACCTATATAGACGTAAGAAACTCGCTAAGCTTCGAGAGCTAGTTACTAGTAGATTTAGACTACCCCTCTAAGAATACTATAGTAAGACGAAACTTAAGTTCGGAGATAATAAGTATAAATATAATTACTTTAGCGGCGCTTAAATAAGAGTAATAGCGTTTCTGTAGATAGCCTAAGTACTTACTATAACGTACTAGCGCTAGGCTATTAAGATCTTAGTAGAAAGCTAAGAACCTACTATAAGGAACTAGTAGGCCTTCTACGACTTTAGTAAAGTACTTACTTACTATATATAGTACTAGAATAGTACTACTATTAGTTTCGCGTACCTAAGTAGTACCCTAGGCCTAGGAGAAGCCCTACTATTTCTTTCTAAAAAAGAAGAATACCTATTTACCCGTAGCGGACTTTTAGAAAACGAGGAGCGCTAATATATCTATAACTATCTCTAGGGTAATAGCCCTACCGTAGTTTAGTAAGTAGTACTAAGGGCTATTATTATAAACTAAGGTATAGTTCTAAGAATAGTCCTCTAGGCTAGATTTTTATTCGACGGTACTCTATATAACGTAGAGACCCTTACCTAAGTATTTATTAACCTTAGGCTTACCTTCCCTTACGCCTACGAAAAAGCGCGCCTTACTATCCTACTCCTCGCGTAGGATATTATAACTTACCCTTAGGTAGATAGCCTTATACTAATTAATTAGTCTCTAGAGGGATAATCCTACCTAGCGCGCTTTTAGGTATATAGGTATATAATCCCTTACTAGTAAAGCTTTATAACTAATCTATCTAACCTCCTCTTACGAACGAGCCTCCCCTAAAGGTTAACCGTATAAGTATAGTAGCTTAATTAGGAGCTCTACTAGGTAGAGATTATACTTACCTACGACGAACTTTTCTAGCTATTACTATACCGGCCGGGCTACGAGATCTTTAAAGACGCGCTTAGACGCCTATTTATTATAGTAGATATATTATTTTCCTTAGGCAACGACCTACTCCTATATATTAACTAGAGTCGCGTCTAGAAAGAGGATCTTTATACTACTAAGTAATAGCTAGGGAGTATTATCGGGCGCCTACTTTAGTACTCTATTACTAGTATACCTATAGACGGAATAGATATAAAGTATAACTTCGCCGCTAATAGCGCATTTTAAGACGACCTATACGAGTAGTTTTTATAGTCGGTATACGAGCTACTAATCTACGCTATTAATAAAGATTAGTATAATAATATCTCTAAGTCTATAAACCTAAAGACTAACCTTAGTAAATATATTAACTAGGCGGTATACGATAGCCCTATTAAGGGATACCTAAATACTAATATCTATTTATCCGACTAGACAGCTGTCTAATTTATAGACTTAAGGAGTATAGCCTATTATAATAGAGAAATAAAGGTATACTACCCTACTACGTTCCTCGTAGAAGGTATAAGCTTAGTACCTATCTAACCCGGGCTTATAGACGGTATTAAATAGCTAGGTAGTATAAAATATATCGCTAGGGAATATAAAATCTTTACGGGAGAGTAATTATATTAGAAGAGTTTTATAATAAACCTCTCTAAACGCGAACTAAAGAAGCTATTCTGTATACTACTATAGTAGTACGAATACGACCCTAATTACTATACTAGAGGCCTTAGTAAGTCCTCTATAGAATTCGCTAATTAAAAGATACCTAATAGCTTCGACGTTAATAAATTGGATATAATACTAAAGGCCTATAAGAATTAGCCTAAATAGAGGATACTACTACTAGTATATAAATAGGTCCCTATTTACGAAGAAACTAATATTATTGGCTAGGACGTAATTAAATATCTAAATACCTAGTACTTATAGGACGAGTACTATTGTATTCTCTAGGAAATCCTAGATAGCCGTCGACTACCTAATATATATATAATAGCGGGAGATAGCTATCGCCTTACTAAGGGTATAGTAGAAGTAGAGTAGACGAGCGACTACCTTTGTATAAAAATTAAGCTAACGCTAGAGTAAGTATTAATAGTAAATGACTACTACGTAGATACCGCCGCGCCGGTTTATAATAGAACCGGAAAAGTTAAAACTTAGAACTAATCTCTATTTAGGCGCGGTTATATACTAACGGTTATAAAGAATACCTAGCCTATAAAATTATTTATATAGATAAAGGACTATACTATTAGCTAAGCGTTTACTAATAACGACGCTAATATCCGCCGGGACGAGTATTACTAGACTACTCCTAAGAAATCTAACCTATTTAAAGTTATAGAACTTAGCGAGCTAGTACCTCTATAAGAGATAGAATAGATAATTAGAACGGGTAAGGGTAAGAGTAAGGAGCTAAGTAGAGATACCCCTAGTAAACTCTTAACTAGCTACCTTAAGAGACCTGCTAAAACTAGTAGTAGTAGAGCTAAAAAGAAGGGAAAGATAATAGAGGCTGATACTAATAGCGATGAAGACTTACTAGTAAAAATCGTTAGTAGAAAGCTACCTAAATATAGTATAATAGAGAAAGGCTTACTAATTACTATAAAGGATAACTATCTACCTACTATAAAGGCGTAGATCGAAGAAATCGTCTCTAAGGTAATAGGAATAGCCGCTAAGACTCTAATAGCGTCGCCTATAACTCTAATAGTATAGTATAGTAAGGATATAAAGTATTAATCTACTACCTCCTAAATAAAATAGCTATCTCGCCTACTACCTATTATAGCTACTATATAGCTAGCCCTAGCTAAAAAGGGTATACTATAGATAAACGATAGTAGTCTACTAGTACTAATAGTTAATTAGAAAGTCGAGTAATTATAGTAAGAACTAAGAGAATGCGATACTATAATTAACGAGCTTAAGAAGTAACTTAGAGCGGCTAATAATAACTATAATACTACCTACTAACTAGTACGGCCGCTTATAGACGCGAGTTTTAACTTAATTAAGGAATAGATAGAATTCTAGTAGTTAGTACTTAACCCTATAGTTAGCGCGCTATTAATATCGGCGTTCTAGCTAGCCTAATATTACGTACGGTCTACTCTAGGAACTAATTAATAAGTAGACGTGATTCAGGTCACGTAAGGGGGTCATTGGGCTTAACACCGACGAATAAGCCTATTAAACCTTTAGTAGTTTATTCGGCTTATTCTTATAAAATGAACCTCGCGAGCCTCGGGATAGGGTCTCTATATATATAGACGAGACTTTACTCCCTTAAAGGTCTCGTAGTTCTACTCTTTAGTTACTTCGCTATTACTTTAGTTACTTAGTATAGTTTACGACTCTTATATCTTATAAGCTTCGCTTTACTTATATAATACAATATTATCACCAGACTACTTTATTACTTCTATATAGGATAGCCAATCCTAACCCTGCTATATTACTCGAGCTATAGCCTCCGTATAACATAGTAGAACTACCGCTCTATATAGTAGTATCGAAAGAAAGTAGTCTATATCCACGGTTTTATTAGGAAGTTAGGGAAAACGAAAAGACTTAATACCTCTATTACCTCTAGCTCGAGAGCAAAACATCGAGGAATCGGAATCCGAAAGTAAAGAAGAATTAGGATCCGATTAAGAAGAAATAGTACCTTAAGTTATACTAAGCTCTTTAGGACGGGTCGAGACCTATAACGATAGAAATAAAGCTAAAGTTAATCCACCCGAGACATTTAAGGGCGAGCGCGGAAAACTTAAGACATTCCTTACCTAATATAACCTTTATATATACTGGAACATCTCTAAGTTTAGTACTTAGGAGAAAAGAGTTATATTCGCTATTAGTTATATAAGAGGAACGGCTTACGCATTATTTAAGGACCGCCTTAATAAATACCTCGAGGACCCTATCGGTTTAGTATACCGACGAATCTTTCTCTCTTACGATAAGTTTATAAGGGAATTGCGAATAACCTTTGGAAACGTCGACGAGAAAAGAATTACCGAACGGGAAATTAAGGCTTTACGATAGTATACCTTAGTAGCGGACTATTCCGTATACTTCTAGCGTATTACTATATACCTTAATTAGGGAAGTAAGGCTCTACTTAGTTGATACTATAATAGTCTTAAGGAAGATATTAAAGACGAAATTAGTAGGAAAGAAGATTAGCCTTAGGACCTATACTCGATGATTAAAACGTTAATTAAGATTGATAACCGCCTATTCGAAAGAAAACTTTAGAAAAAGGGAGTTAGTTCTTATTAAGGAAATGGAAATAATAACCGCGCGAACACCGGGGTTCGACGAGTTAATCTATATAGACCCTAACTAATAGAGCTTAACAAGATCTAAAGCGCTCCTAGAGGATTTAAAAAAGGTATAGGTTAGAAAGGGAAATACTATAACTATAGAAAACTAGGACACTACGTAAATAAGTATTAGTAACCAAAAAAGGATAATAGCGGACGTTTCGCAAATTAGGGTTAATAATTTAGAAACTCTCCTATAGGCTTAGGATATCTTAACTTAATCTAGTCTAAGGACGTAGTACCGAGTTACGATATCCTTAGTTAGATAGCTTACTACGACGATAGCTATAAAATATATCTCTCTAAGAAAGAAGGATTAGGTTACTACCCTAGCGGACGAGGAGCTTATAATACTACCGGTATACTACGAGGACACCTTGCGGTAATAAGCTCTTTATTAGGGTTACCTAGGGTATATTATAAACACCTTAGTTTACTAGAACTAGAGTATAGTCTAAATTAGACTAGAGTTAGTAATACTATATCCTTAGTTAAACTTATTAGCACTTATCTAATAGTTAGAGACGATCCGAAATATAATCTCTACTAGATAATACCTAAGAACTAGTATATAGTTATGGAATGTCCCCTTTAGGAATATAAAAACTAGAAAGATCTAGGAGAAGTCGATTGGATTTTTCACCCCTACTATAGGGAAGAAATTAATATAATAATAAGACGTAAGATTAAAAAATAAAAGATATTTAAAGTAATAAGGATCACGTCTACTATAGGTATATACCTATAAGTTATTACTTAAGCAACAAATGCCAGCTTCCGTAGTATTAAATACTTTAGGAAATATAAAGGGTATGAACATTACTTATTAACGACGACGAATATAACGGGGATTCGTCCTCGCTAGAAAGCTCTAAAGAGTCTAGTAAAGACGAGGGAGAAGATCTAGAATTCTTAACCTTCCGGGTTAATCGCTTTATTCGGGACGTTATACGAGTAATTAATTAGGATTATAATCGATATAAGGACCTTTATCTAGATACTTATATTAACTTTACCTGCCTATACCATCCGAATGGGATAAAGAACCTTTAATACTTTATCCGACGATTAGATATCGTAGTTAATACGAAGCAAGTAGGCAAATAGTATAAGTATTCGGGAAACGAGGAGGATTAATAGTAGAGAGGCCTCTATTAAATCCTAAATAAGCGCCTTATTTCTTAAATAACCTTAGAATACCTAAAATACTAGTTAAGGTAAAGATCGACGACGTACCAGTATAGGCCTTTATCGACTTAGGCGCCGATAGGAATCTTCTAAGCGAATACTTAGCGAATGAATAGGTAATACCTCTACGGTCGAAAAGGTATCTATATTCCCTAACGATCGCTAATAGAAGACCAGTTAACTCTAATAGAGGTATAGTAATTTATAAAGCAGACGTTACCCTATCTATATAGGGTAGAAAGGAGAAAATAGTTCTCGACGTTATAAATATTAGAGACTCGGATTTAATCTTAGGTCTACTATAGCTTTAACTTTATAATCCGCATATCGATTAGGGAGAACTTACGCTTAGTTTCCCAGACTAAAGATATCCTGTATAGGCTAGGATACGCCCTAGAGTATAGAGGAAAAGACCTTTGCGGAAAAGGCCTATATACGTTAAAGTGGCTTACTACTATTGTCTCTAGATAGAGGAGGATAGGTTAGTATTCCGAATTCCCTATAAGTACTAGGAATTCGCGGAACTTTTTAAAGAGGAATCGCTTAGGGATTTGCTTCCGCTATACTAACTATAGGATTACGAGATAAAGCTAAAGAAGAATGAATAACTAAAAAAGTTTAAAATCTACCCTCTACGGGAGGACCAGCTCGAAGTCCTTCGTGAATATATTAATAATTTCACGAAGAAGGGGTTTATATAGGAATCTACGTCACCCGTAGGATATCCGATATTCTTTATACCTAAACCTAATAGTTTATAACAATTATATATCGATTATAGATATCTAAATAAGATTTTAGAAAAGAATGCGTACACGCTACCTTTAATCTAGGAGTTAAGGGATAGACTCTATAGAGCTAGATAGTTTACGAAATTCGATATTCCTACTACTTTTCATCGAATTAGGATTAAGGAAGGCGATAAGTAGAAAATAGTATTCCGCTCTCGTCTTAGGTACTACGAATACCTTATTATACCCTTTAGCTTAATAAACGCCCCTACGACGCTACAAGCCTATATAAATAATATACTTCGTAAGTACTTAGACAAGTTTATATCTATTTATATAGATAATATTTTAGTTTACTTACGAACGTTCGAAGAGCACGTTAAATACGTTCGGACCGTCCTACGCGTACTAAAGAAATATAACCTATAGCTAAAACTATTAAAAAGCGAGTTCCACTAGTAACGAATTAAGTTTATTAGATATTTTGTCTCGGCAGCCGGTCTTAAGGTAGACCTAGGTATTTATAAGAAAGTACGCGATTAGCTAGTACCCACGAATATTAAAGGAGTATAGTCATTCCACGCTTTCGCAAATTACTACCGATAATTTATTAAACGCTTTTCCGAAATTGTAGAACCCCTTACGGGATTAACGAAGAAGGGGATTACCTTTAAATAGAATAAGTAAGCTTAAAAGGCCTTTAAGTTACTTAAAGAATAGCTAACGACGCTACCGATTCTATAATTATTTAACCTAGAAAAGCTAGCCATAGTAGAGGCGGACGTATCCGATCGAGTACTTAGAGTATACCTTAGCTAACCCGATTTAAGTAGAAAGCTAAGACTAGTAGCTTATTATATACGAAAATTCCTTAAAGTAGAAATTAACTACTCTATATTAGACAAAGAACTTATAGTAATAGTTAATACCTTTAAATACTAGAAGTATTATCTTAAAGGAGTAAGATATAAGATAACGGTATATTCCGACTATAAAAACCTAAGGAATTTTATAACTACAAAAGAATTAAATCGACGATAATTAAGATAGTTAGAAGAGCTATTATCTTATAACTTCTAAATCCTATATAAGAAGGGAAAGGAAAACGTAAACGCCGATATATTAAGTCGACGAGAAGACTTTATAGCGGGAGAAAAAGAGAAAGTCGAACGCGCCTTATTCCGATAAGAAGGTAATATACTTATATACTAAGCCTTATCGCTTTAGTCTAGAAAACCTTCTTACTAGTAAGAAGTAAAAGACGCTTAATAAAAGGACCTATATATCTAAAGCTACCTACAAATAGCGGACCAGAATACTAGTATTAAAGACGGATTATTCCTCTTTAATAATCTCGTATATCTTCCCGTAAGCCTTAGGAAACGTTATATTATACAATAATATAAATCTCTACTTAACGGTTATTACCGACCGGAGATTATCCTTTCTCGACTCTAAAACACCTTTTACTTCCCACGAATGAGATAGGAGGTATTTAAAGAAATTAGGAAGTATATTCTCTATAAGAAAGCTAAATATAAGAGATATAAACCTTACGGACTTCTCCAACCTAATAAGGCACCCGACGGTACGTGGAAAACCATTTTAATGGATTTTGTTAGACTATTACTACCTTCTCTTAACTTAGATAATATTCTATACGAATATATTATAGTTATAGTAGATCGTTTAACAAAATACACGATCTTTATACTACTTCCTAAACGATACGATATACGATACCTTGTAGGAGTATTCGTACGAGACGTCGTAGGTAAGTACGGTATACCTAATAATATTATTTTAGATAGAGATAGTCTATTCACATTATACTTCTAGGAGGAGTTATATAAAATATTAAAGGTTAGAAGAAGCTTGTTAATAGCTTATTACCTATAAACGGATAGATAAACGGAAAGAATAAATTAAATACTTAAATAGTATTTACGCATTTATATTGACGACAATTAAAGTAACTAGGTATCGCTACTACTACTTGTAGCATTCGTATATAATATAACTATTTAAAATATAATTAAGATATTACCATTCTTTACTAATTATAGACGTGAACCCTAATTCGATATTAAGGGATAATAAATATTACCTACCAAAGTAATAGTATAGGTATCGGAGATAAGTAAACTTTATAAATAACTAAAAAACGATATTACCTTCCTAAATATACGTATAGCATTGCGTGCAAATTAGAAAAGAATAGAGGGACCTATTCTTAGGAAGGGGGATAAAGTTTACCTTTAGCGACGCAATATTAAGATAAAGCGACCTAGCGAAAAACTTAATTTCCGGAAACTTAGAGCATTTAAGATCAAAGAAGTTAAGGGAGCCGTCAATTATAAACTTAAGCTACTGAAGGGAATATAAGTATACCCGATATTCTATATCTCTTTACTTAAGCTAGTAGATAAGGACGCCCCTCTAGATTACTAAACCGAACTCTAAGGAGACCGACTCGAGCTAGAATACGAAGTTGAAAAGATAGTTAACCATGCTATAGTTAGACGTTAGTATAAATATCTCGTTAAGTAGAAAGGGTACCCTACCTCGGAAAATATATAGGAACCTATATTATACTTATCAAACTCTCTCTAAGCTCTAAAAGATTACTATTAGGTAAATCTAGAGTAGTCCAGTCCACTATCTCTAAACTAGAGGAAAATAAGGACGTAAAGTCGGAAGGCTCGGGGCTAACTACCTTACCTCTTTTCCGCTTCCGCTCCCTTTCGTCTTTCTCCTCCTCTTCTAACTCCTTAATTAGATAGATGGTCTTCGCCTACGCTCTCTTATAAGCTAGTAGTAGAACCTTCTCGTTCCGCTCGATCTAGGTAAGGAGTTCCGACTACTCTTACTACTGTCGGATAACCTCCGCTATCATTTTTATTACCTTAGTATTCGCTAATAATAACTTTTCCTTATCCTCTAAAATTTATTTTTATTTTTATTCCCTAGTTTTATCTAGGGATAACTACGATACCTCTATATAAGGTTTTTCTAACCTCGTACACGATACGTACTTCGTTGACTTTCGGGACGGTATAATAATATAGGTAAAATTGTTCTTAAAATAACGTTAATAGGAGAATGTTACGGGTTAACCGTATTTTTATATTTCGTTAACAGTTCGTTTGCGTTTAGTAGAAGCTTTCAAAGTTATCTTTAATTTCGGGGCGCGGGGTTTTATTACTACTTAAGTAATCGCTGTAGGACTAGCTTACTAAGAGGGAGGGCTATATTACGCACGGTCTACTCTAGGAACCAATTAATAAGTAGACGTGATTTAGGTCACGTGAGGGGGTCATTTAGCTTAATACCAACAAATGAGCCTATTAAACCTTTAGTAGTTTATTCGGCTTATTCTTATAAAATGAACCTCGCGAGCCTCGGGATGGGGTCTCTATATATATAGACGAGACTTTACTCCCTTAAAGGTCTCGTAGTTCTACTCTTTAGTTACTTCGCTATTACTTTAGTTACTTAGTATAATTTACGACTCTTATATCTTATAAGCTTCGCTTTACTTATATAATACGATATTATTACTAGACTACTTTATTACTTCTATATAGGATAGCCAATCCCAACCCTACTATATTACTCGAGCTATAGCCTCCATGTAACACCTAAGATACTATTAGGGACGTACTTATTAACTAGATAGTAGCGCGCGTCGACGTTAATAATAGCCTATACCTCCTTAGGAAATACTTTAGAGAGAAAGAGAAATAGACTAGTTTTATTATTAATACTAATAAGATTCTAACTAGCCTATACCTATAATTTACTATACTAACTACTACCTTTGGCTCACCCTCTAGTATAATAGGTATCTCCTTATCGCTAGTAATAATAGGCCTACTATTAGGGCGAGGTAGACGCGTAGGCCGTAGAGGCGCTACCTTCTAATTAAGTCTACCTTCGTAAAAAAAAAAAAAAAAAAAAAATAGAAAAATATAAAAATAGGAAAGGCTAAGGCCGGTAATAGATAATAGTCGTAGGAGGAAAAAGGGAGAAGGGTTAGTATATATTAGATATAGAGCCTAATATATAACGTATATAGCGCGGCTACTATTTAGTTAAGGATTCGGAGCCTAATATATAAGGTATATAGCTTAGCTACTAGTTAGTTAAAAAAATATATATTAGTACTAGTATAGCGAGGGCGCTACGATCTCCGCCGGTAGGGGGATCTATTATAGATTACTACTATAAAGGTAGCTACGGTAGACCCTCTACTATAAGAAGTAGAGGACCCTCTAAGATAGAGAATTAGATAATATTAACTTAGTATATTTACGTATACCTACGGTTAATCTATAATATAAAGCCTTCCGACTTTACGTCCTTACTTTCTCCTAGTTTAGGGATAGTAAACTAGACTACTCTAGATTTACCTAATAGTAATCCTTTAGAGCTTAGAGAGAGTTCGATAAGTATAATATAGATTCCTAAGTATTTTCTAAGATAGGGTAATCTTTCTATTTAACGAGGTATTTATACTAACGTCTAACTATAGCGTAGTTAATAATTACCTCGACTTTATATTCCGGTTTGAGTTAGTTTCCTTAGAGTTCGGTTTTATAGTCTAAAGAGGTATCCTTATCTACTAGCTTAAGTAAAGAGATATAGAATACTAGGTATACTCGTATTCCCTTAAGTAGCTTAAGTTTATAATTAATAGCTTCTTTAACTTCTTCGATCTTAAATACTCTAAGTTTCTAGAAGTTAAGTTTCTTACTTAGTCGCTTTATCTTAATATTATATTACTAAAGGTAAACTTTATCCCCCTTCCTAAGAATAGGTCCCTCTATTCTTCTCTAATTTACTCGTAAAGTTATACGTAGGGCTTCTAATAGGGCGGGTTAAGTCGGGGTTTTAGGGTATAGACCCGACCTAACTAGGGTTAGGTTAAATAAGGGGGCCTACCCGGCTTTCTAGTTAAACCTAAGGGTAAAAGTATAACTTACTAGGGTATAAATAGTAGAATATATTAAGATTTAAATTAATAAAATAGTAGAGAAATACTATAATAATAAGTCTATAGCTTATAAAATTAAGATATACCTATAGATCTAATAGAATAAAATAAAAGCTAAAAATATACTAAAAATAGGCTAAAAAAACCCGACCCGTACGTTAGGTTATAACCTAGCCTTAGTAGGGCCGGGTTGGTTTAGGTGTCTAGTAGTTAAATCCGCCCTAAAAACCCGACCGGACTCTAACCTAATAGGTAGGTTTTAGGTTTAACCTAATGTATTAGGAGCTCTAGTTATATATATATTTAGGAAGGTAATATCGTACCTTAGCTAGTTATAAAGTTCGCTTATCTCTAATACCTATACGGTTACCTTAGTAGGTAGTATTTATTAACCCTTAATATTAAATAAGGGTTCTCGTCTATAATTAGTAAAGAATAGTAATATCTTAATTATATCTTAAGTAGTTATATTATACGCGAATACTATAAGTAGTAGTAACGATACCTAGTTACTTTAATCGTTATCGATATAAATACGTAGATATTATTTAAGTATTTAATTTATTCTTTCCGTTTATCTATCTATTTATAGATAATAAGCTATTAATAAGCTTCTTCTAATTTTTAATATTTTATATAACTCCCCCTAGAAGTATAATATAAATAGACTATCCCTATCTAAAATAATATTATTAGGTATACTATACTTACTTACGACGTCTTATACAAATACTCCTATAAGGTATCGTATATCGTATCGTTTAGGAAGTAGTATAAAGATCGTATATTTAGTTAAATAATCTACTATAACTATAATATATTCGTACTAAATATTATCTAAGTTAAGAGGAGGTAGTAATAGTCTAATAAAATCTATTAAGATAGTCTTCTACGTACCGTCCGGTACCTTATTAGGTTAGAGAAGTCTATAGGGTTTATACCTCTTATATTTAGCTTTTTTATAGAGAATATATTTCCTAACTTCCTTAAATACTTCCTATTGTATACGCGGGAAGTAAAAGGTATTTTAGAGTTAAAAAAGAATAATCTCTAGTTAATAGTAACCGTTAAGCGGAGATTTATATTATTATATAATATAGCGTTTCCTAAGGCTTATAGGAAGGTATACTAGATTATTAAAGAGAAATAATCTATCTTTAATACGGGTATCCTAGTCCGCTAATTATAGGTAGCCTTAGATATATAGGTTCTTTTATTAAGTATCTTTTACTTCTTACTAGTAGGAAGGCCTTCTAGACTAGAGTAATAAAACTTAGTAGATAAGTATATTACCTTCTTATTAGAATAAAGCGTATTTGACTCTCTCCCCTTCTCCTACTATAAAGTCCTCTTATTAACTTAATATATTAGCGTTTACGTTTTCCTTTCCTTTCTTATAAAGGATTTAGAAGTTATAAGATAATAGCTCCTCTAACTATCTTAATTACTATTAATTTAATTCCTTCGTAGTAATAAAATTCCTTAGGTTCTTATAGTTACAATATACGGTTATTCTATATTTTACTCCTTTAAGATAGTACTTCTAATATTTAAAGATATTAACTATTACTATAAGTTCCTTATCTAATATAGAGTAGTTAATTTCTACTTTAAGGAATTTTTATATATAGTAAGCTACTAGTCTTAGCTTTCTATTTATATTAGGTTAGCTAAGGTATACTCTAAGTACTTAATCGGATATATCCGCCTCTACTATAGCTAGCTTTTCTAGGTTAAATAATTATAGGATTAGTAGCGTCGTTAGCCGTTCTTTAAGTAACTTAAAGGCCTTTTAAGCTTACTTATCCTATTTAAAGGTAATCCCCTTCTTTATTAATCCTATAAGGGGTTCTATAATCTCAGAAAAGTATTTAATAAATTATTAGTAATAGTTTATAAAAGCGTAGAATAACTATACTCTCTTAATATTTATAGGTACTAGCTAATCGCGTACTTTCTTATAAATACCCGGGTCTACCTTAAGACTAGGTACTAAGATAAAATATCTAACGAACTTAATTCGTTACTAGTAGAACTCGCTTTTTAATAGTTTTAGCCGTAAGTTATATTTTTTTAGTACGCCTAGGATAGTCTAAAGGTATTTTATATATTCTTTAAACGTTTATAAGTAAACTAAAATATTATCTATATAAATAGATATAAACTTATCTAAGTACTTACGGAGTATATTATTTATATAGGCTTATAGCGTCGTAGGGGCGATTATTAAACTAAAAGGTATAATAAGGTATTCGTAGTATCTAAGACGAGAGTAAAATACTATTTTCTACATATTACCTTCCTTAATCCTAATTGGATAAAAAGTAGTAGGAATATCAAATTTTATAAACTATCTAGCTCTATAGAGTCTATCCCTTAACTCCTAGATTAAAGGTAGTATTACGTATAGGCTACTCTAGGAACTAATTAGTAGATAGATAGGGCCTAGGTTACGGGAAAGGATCGTTTCGATTATTCTTAGTAAATGAGCTAAATAAGCTTAATAGAATTATTTAGCTCGATATAAGTAAATAAGTCTATTAAACCTTTAGTAGTTTATTTCGCTTATTCTTACTAAATAAGCCTCGCGAGCTTTAGGATAGAATCTCTATATATAGAAGAGACTTTACTCCCTTAAAGGTCTCGTAGTTCTACTCTTTAGTTACTTTACTATTACTTTAGTTACTTAGTATAATTTATAACTCTTATATCTTATAAACTTCGCTTTACTTATTTAATACAATATTATTACCCAACTACTCTATTACTACTATATAGGATAGCTAATTCTAACCCTACTATATTACTCGAGCTATAGCCTCTACGTAATATAGTAGAACTACTACTCTATATAGTAGTATAGTTACGAAGTAGTCTATATCTACTATTTTATTAAGAAGTTAGGGAAAATAAAAAGACTTAGTACCTCTACTACCTCCTTTACCTCCTTTATAAAGATAATAAATTAAGGAATTAGAAGAAGAAGAATCCGAAGAAGAAGAAATAGTACCTTAAGTAATACTAAGTTCTTCTATACGAGTTAAAACCCGTAATAATTAAGATAAAGCTAAAGTTAATCTACCCGAGATATTTAGGGGCGAGCGCGGTAAACTTAAGATATTCCTTACTTAATATAACCTTTATATATACTAGAATACCTCTAAGTTTACTACTTAGAAGAAGAGAATTATATTTATTATTAGTTATATAAGAGGAACTACCTACGTACTATTTAAGGACCGCCTTAATAGATATCTCGAGGATCCTAATAGCTTAGTATACCGACGAATCTTTCTCTCTTACGATAAGTTTATAAAAGAATTACAAATAACCTTTAGAAACGTTAATAAGAAAAGGATTACTAAAAGGGAAATTAAGGCTTTATAATAGTATACCTTAGTAGTAGACTACTCTATATACTTCTAGTATATTACTATATACCTTAATTAGGGAAGCGAGGCTCTACTTAGTCGATATTATAATAGTCTTAAAGAAGATATTAAAGACGAAATTAGTAGGGAAGAGGATTAGCCTTAGGATCTATATTTAATAATTAAAACGTTAATTAAGATCGATAACTACCTATTCGAAAGAAAACTTTAGAGAGAGGGAGTTAGTTCTTATTAAGGAAATAGAAATAGTAACCGCGTAAATACCGGGGCTTAGTAAGTTAATCTATATAGACCTTAACTAATAGAGCTTAATAAGATCTAAAGCGCTCTAAGAGGATTTAAGAAAGGTATAGGTTAGAAAGGGAAAAGCTATAACTATAGAAAGCTAGGATATTATATAAATAAGTACTAATAGCTATAAAAGAATAATAACAGATATTTTATAAATTAGGGTTAATAATTTAGAAACTCTCTAATAGGTTTAGGATATCTTAACTTAATCTAGTCTAAAGAAGTAGTACTAGACTACGATATCCTTAGTTAGATAGCTTACTACGATAATAGCTATAAAATATATCTCTCTAAGAAAGAAGGATTAGGCTACTACCCTAGCGGACGAGGAACGTATAATACTACTAGTATACCTTAAGGGTACCTTACAGTAATAAGTTCTTTATTAGGATTACCTAAGGTATATTATAAGCACCTCGGTTTACTAGTACTAGAGTATAGTCTAAATTAGACTAGGGTTCGTAATATAATATCCCTAATTAAACTTATTAGTACTTATCTAACGGTTAGAGACGATCTAGATTATAATCTCTACTAGATACTACCTAAGAACTAGTATATAGTTATAGAATATCCCCTTTAGGAATATAAAAACTAGAAAGATCTAGGGGAAGTTAATTAGATTTTTTACCCCTACTATAGGGAGGAAATTAATATAATAATAAGACGTAAGATTATAAAAATAAAGGATATCTAAAGTAATAAGGATCACGTCTACTATAGGTATATACCCGTAAGTTATTACTTAAGCAACGAATGCCAGCTTCCGTAGTATTAAATACTTTAGGAAATATAAAGGGTATGAACATCACTTATTAACGACGACGAATATAACGGGGATTCGTCCTCGCTAGAAAGCTCTAAAGAGTCCAGTAAAGACGAGGGAGAAGATCCAGAATTCTTAACCTTCCGGGTTAATCGCTTTATTTGGGACGTTATACGAGTAATTAATTAGGATTATAATCGATATAAGGACCTTTACCTAATTAAAGGACGATATTTACTATAATATTATACGACAAACAGTTATTAACGCCTAATATTAACGTATAATATTCGCTAAAGAATAATATTAATCTCGAAAATACGGGATTAACTAAATTAAAAGCTTAGCGACCAATAATATATAAACTACTAGAACCGTAGTTTAGAATATTAGGTATATAGTACTATATATTATATACGACGACGTCGTCGTATAGCGTATACGTTAATATAGATTATAAGGATCCTAATAATCTTAGGGTAAATAAGTATTATATTAAAAGTATTGTAGAGTCGCTTTATATCTTTATAGTTATTATTATTAAAGTTTTTATTTTAAGGTTCGTTACTAATATGAATATCTAGGTCGCGCGCTAGAAGTTAGTTAAGTCTATTTTAAGATTTTCGCCGCTAGGAATCTATTATATAGAGGGAAATTTATCTACTATAATATAACGTCAGTATCGTCTAAGGACTATAATATATAATACGCATTATATAAAGTTTATAATAATAATAATAAAGGGTTATTATATAACCTAAATAGGTACGCTTTATAAGTTAGTATATTTATACGCGTTTAAATAATATATTAGTTTTATCTATTAGATATTAGTAAAGATAATTAAGTATATAAAGAACTTCTTAGAAAGCTATATCTCTAAGTCCCTATATTTAGAAAGTCGTATACTATAGTACTTCGAGTACGTCTAAACTTCTTAGAAAAGAAATACCTTACGTATAAAGGATATTAGATCTTTTTAGAGTCCTACAATACTTAAGGAAGTAGTAGTAGCTTTAATTATTTATTATATAGTAATAATAGAACGTAATAGAAACGAAGAAGATATCTATATAATAATATAGTATCTATTAGAAGACGCAATATATTATACTTATTCTCTACTCTTTTATTTATATTTACTATACGTTTACTATATTTTATTTACCGCGTATACGCTACTCTTTTGCTACGTATATATATTCGCTACGCATTTACTATATATATATACTTATTATATATATACGCGAGCTACGCTCTTACTACCTTTAAGATTCCTTCTACTTATAGCTAAAAGTATATCTCTTAGGTAGATATTATTAAAGAATTAAAAATAAGGTAAAGAAGTTACCCTAATAAAGAAGATAAAAGCGGGTCTACTAATTATATATTAGGCCCGGTTATAACCGTCGTAAGCCTTAAGATTTATAATATATAGCTATTCCCGCGAATTATAAGTATTACCGTATATAAGCGACTATAATATACCCTTTTATAACCGTCTCTAGCCTCGAGATCTATAATATACAGCTCTATAGAGTCTTTTAATAAAGGACGCGGGGTACGCTTAAAGCCTTAGCCTTCTCTAGTCGACGTATTATTATTTTAAGAGTAGTACTACCGCCAATATACTCCTATTTAGTATTAGGTAGATAAGAGTTATTAAAAGGTTAAAAAGAAGGTAAAGAAGTTACTTTAATAAAGAAGATAAAAGCGGGTCTACTAGTTATATATTAGGCCCGGTTATAACCGTTATAAGCCTAACTATCTATAATATATAGTATTATAGAGTATAGTTTAAGTATATATATAGTATAATATAAAAGTACGCGCGGTATATTTAGAGGTTATAGGGTTATTATATAGTAATATTAGAGGGTTAACGTCGTCGAGTCGACGCGGGCTAGTTAATTACGAATCCTAGGTTCGCCTAAATCTAGTTAAAGGTTAAAAAGAGGGTAAGGAAGGTATATTAATAAAGAAGATAAAAGTAGGTCTTACAAATCGCGTATTAGGCCCGGTTATAACCGTTATAAGACTAGCTATCTATAATATATAGTAAAATATAGATACTAAAGCTATTAGCGTCTTATCTCTTATAGGTTATATTCTAAAGATTAAAGAGAAGATAATAGGGGGAGATATAATAAGAAAGATAAAGGCGGGTCTATTATTATATTTATAATAAGTTAGTTTTCCTTATTAGGATCCGGGTCTAGGAGGATATTATCAAAATAATCCTTATACTTATTAGGGTTAAAGTCTTCTAGACGTATAATCTCTACTATAGGGTCGTTCTTAGGATTAATAGGTTTATTAGCCTATAGATTATCTAATTTATAATCTAAGAAGATCTAATAATCCTCTCTATTAAAACCTACGGGGTTGGTAACACGCAGGAAGGGTTAAGGGTTATTAGATTTATTATCGCGAGGTTCTTTATAAGTATAGTTAAAAGCGTTATTAAAGTTCTCTTATATAGGGTTTAAAGTCTTAGAATCTAAGAAAGGGTCTTTAGGTACTTAAGGTATAAAGATTCTAATACGATCCGTACGGATCGAAGGGAAAGCGATAGTACTATCGAGCTTAGATAGCTTATAGCTCCTAATACGCTAATTAGTATTAAAGTCTAAATAGATCTTTAAAATTCTATAAGGTCCTAGCTATCTAAATTCCAGTTTACGGCCGTAGTCTTGTATAATCTTAGTATTATATAGGAGTACTAACGTTCCGACTTCTATCTTTATACAACGGCGTCGTATTACTTATAATACCTCCTAATATTTAATTACTTCTTAACGTAACCTTTATTATCGTACTACTACCTCTTATAAGTCGTTTTCTCCTAGATCGAGTTATATTACCCTTATTATAAGGAGGTCTTCTATAGTATAAACTAATTACTAATCTAAAGTGCGCTAAGTCGTTATTTTAAGCTCGATAGGGAGAATATACTCTTCTCCTAATATTATCTTAGCGGGTATTATACTAGTTATTCTTTTTACTATTATACGGTCTACCTATAATATAGTAGGTAAAAGTAGTACCTATAGCTTAGTACTACTACGCGTTATCTTCCGTAACGTAGTAATAAGTAGACGATATACTCCCTTAATACCTCCCTAACCTTAAGAATTATAGGGCGAGATCTAGATCTTTTTCGTATAATAAAGTTATAATAATACTTCTATAAAGCGTCTATTCTTAGGGCCGCCGTCTATACCTATTTCTAATAGCACTCCCTATCTATATATAATATATTTTAAGATAAAATCTATAATCTACTTAGTATTAGGAGAGCTACGGAGAGCCTTAGCTTCGCTCTATCTACTAAGTTCTTCTTATATATAGATAATATATTCAAAACCCTCTCTTTTAGGTATCCCGGTATAGTTAATAGCCTATTATACGCTAAGGATCTTACTCCGTACCTTTGTTATATTAAGGCCTTTATTAACCTTATTCTAATAGTCTATTTAGTAGGTAGGATATTCCCTAATATAAGCGCTAATATTAAGATAATATCCTAACTAATAGTAACGCTATCTAACGAGTTATATAGTTACTTCTCTTCCTTTATAACTATACTCGTTATAGAGCCTTCGAATAATCTCTTTTTATTTATTTAGATCGTCAATTACGCGTTAATATAGCGAGTCTCGTCTACTATAATAGAAAAGTTATCGTTATATTACTAGATAAGAAAGAGCTTTACGCTTAATCGAAGTATATTCCTTAGTATTACTATATTACTACGGTTGCCGAAGCGTTATTAGATAATTAGTAATTATACGATATTCCTTAGAATAATTACCGTCTAAGCCTTACTATATACGGCGTCCTTCTACTATTAGATCTTCGCCGCTCGTCTATTAAGAGCTCGACCTCTCGCTTAAATCTAATAATAACGATAGTAGTAAGTCGTATCTAGAAAGTATATAAATACGAGGTTCTATATAAGTAATTACGCTAAGATTAGAAGCTACGAAATTATTAATATTAAATTTAGGAATAAGTAGAACGTCCTTAGGAGGAACGTCTTTATATTATTATAAGAGCCTATTAGCGACGGTATTCTTCTTTTCTTTAATATATTATATATTAAAGTTCTATATTATTATCTACGCGAGCTATCGCGTAACGAGCGCGCCTATAATATTAGAGGCTATTCTATTTAATTAATAAATAAGTATCTTAGCGTCCGTCTCTACTACGAAGCGTACGCCCTATAGGTAGATCTTAAACTTCTTAAGTAAATTTAGAAGAGTATAATATTTAAGCTTAACTACGTCGTATTTTCTTTCTATAATTAACTATATACCGCTTACGTATTAATACGGATATTACTTTCTATTATAAACTTACCTAGATTCTACTCCCTATCCCTTAGTAGATACGTTAACGGCTAATATAATCTTACTAGCGTCTTTATTATATCGTGTAGGTTTTAACGTAGGGGCGCTCGTAAGAGCCTTTTAAAGACCTACTATAGATTATTATTAGGCGTCGCTCTAGACGAACTCTATACCTTTCTTAAAAAGATAAAAGATAGGTTCCGCGAGTATTATAAACTCTTTAATCTATATATAATAATATATATATATTCCGATAAATACTTATATAGATTTTAAAGTCCTAGGTTTACGCTATTCTAAAATAGCTATAACCTTTAATTTGTCTAGATAATAACCTTATCTATCGTACTAATATCTAATAATATAAAGACTTTCTATATAGATATTAAACTTCTTACTAGAGACCGTAGCTCCTACTCTTTTAATATTAGCTAATAACGCGTTAAGGTTATATATATACTTAAAGACGTTATACCTTATACTAGGGATCTCGCTTATCTCGTCTCCGTAATCTTTATTAAGCTTATAAAGGACGTTATCAATATAGACGTTGCTCGTATATATCTAGTAACGAATAATCGTTTTTATAATACGGTAGAATTACGTAATAGAATTAGTAGCGCCTTAAGGTAATATCGTTGTTCGGTAAAGACTAAAAGGGTATTAGAAGGAGGTAAGGTCTCTACTTTCTTTAGTAAGTTCTAACTAATCGTAGCTAGAGAATAGGTTAGTAAGTAAGATATATTAATATCTAGAAAATATATCTATAAACTTATCTATAGAAGGAGGAATATTCGCGTCCCTAATAGTTACGCTATTAATATTCGTCGCGCTATTAATTAGTTAATAATCTTTATTCTTCTTTGTAACGAGGAACTATAGGTTATAATAAGGAGTATAGCTTAGCTTAAGTCTTTTTATATTAATATACTCTTAAAAGATCTTTCGAGTAACTAGATATAATACTTTTAGAACGTTAAAAGATTTTGCTTACTATAGGACGTAATTAACCGTATAAATAATTTAAGGAGGTACGACTTCTTATTATACTTTACTATATTTAAAGAACTCCTATACTAGGGTAGGCTCTCTACGGTATAGTATTTCTTTAATAAACGCTTTCTCTTTAGTACTTAGATCTAGATTAATACGTATTACTTCGAAGCGCTCTTCTATAAGTCTTATACCTTATAGGAACGTCGTATAACGTTTCTTAAAATATAAGTCTAGGTTAGAATCTAGCTTATTACTTATCTATTTGTACTAGATAACGCTTCTCTAGTTAATAAGGCCGCTAGGCGTACTCCCGTCCTTAAGAGGAATATTAAGAGGCCTAACTTCATTAGCTTTACGCTTATAAAGCGTAGAAATATATAGTAGTAAATTTTATTAATATTATAAGATTTCTTAGTATTCTGTTATTAGTAGTTTAATATCTAGGGCGTACGCCGGAAGTTAAGAAGTCTATTCTAGCTAATTAGGGTCCGAGTTTACTTTATCGGCCCTACTAAAATTAACTCTAGCTATACTAAAATTTAATACTCGTACTCTTCTTTACTAAAGATACTCTTACCGTATCTTTTATTTCTTTATCTTAAGCCTAAATACCTTCTCGTTAGTATAGGTTAAGACTAATTATTCGCGCGTATCGCGCGGAGAACTAATTAAGTATTCTTATAAGTTAAAGAATAATTTAGGTAAGTATTAATAATTATTATTATTTCGTATAATAATAGTACCTAGATAAGCTAACGCGGAAGAATTACTAGGTTTAATAGTTTTATACTCTAGTTTTCTATATTATATTTCTTATCCTTAGACGTCTCCTTATTACTTATACTTATTAGATCTTTATAATCTAAAAGATCCTTATTCTCCTTATTACTACTAGGGCTACTTCTAATTCCTTCTTCCTTAGTTATATAAGTCTTCTTAGTATCTAGAATTATACCCCTAATTCTAGCCTTATAATTATAATTAGGAGTATAGGCTCTCTATTTTATACTTTTACGGCTATTAATAGATCGGGTAATATATTAGATTATACCGTCTAGCTCGTAATTAATTCTAAGAGAAGAACGAAGGGAAAATAGCTAATCTAGGATAATTAAGTATATATACTTTATAAGAATAATAAAGAAAGTATCGTCGTATACAAAGTCTAAGTCTAAGATACATATACTCGCTATCGTCTATCCGATAATTCGTATAGTAGTTCTATCTACTATAGTAATATTATCTTTAATCTTATACTATAAAGAATTACTAAATTCGTTTACGCTAAGTCTAAAGGAAAATACTACGGCCTCGCTTATAATATTTACCTCTACTCCCGTATTAACGAGTCCTACTCTAGATACTCCGCTAATTATAACCTTAGTAGTTAGAGAGTTAGTAAAGATATAAGGTTTACTATTAGTATAATTAATAAGTTCGATAGCCTACGCTATAATAATCTTTAGACTAACCTTAGAATCCTCGAGCTCGTTAAGGACTATATATATATCTATACCTAATAGTATCTAGATCTAGTTAATTCTAATAATTCTACCCTAAGTATTCTTCTTCTTTATAGTACGTTCTACCCTCTTTTAAGTACGTAAAGCCCTAGTAGCCTCTATAGTTAGTTTAACGGTCTTAGCGATATTAACTAGTAAATATTTAAATATAAAGTTAGAGAAACTAGGTATATATACGAATACTTCTTCTAACGAGATTGTAATACTACGCTCCTTTAAGATTCTCTAAATAAGGCCGCTTTAGACTTACTTTTTATCACTCGCCGTAAGGAGCTATTTAAATATAGAATTTATATTTCTAGATCTTTTCTTCGTAGTAGGTTATATACCTCGTACCGTAGTATTATCGTTATTACTAATATTATTTACTTATTTATCTATAGCTCGCGAAGGTTTACTATGACTATTATTAAGTATTTACTAGAATTATCTAGGTACGGTATACTTTACCCTCGTAGATTTAGACGTAGAAGGCTTTATTACCTTTATAGAAGACTTTCCTAGTATAATATTTAAAGCTTTCTTAGGTACCTTATCTTTCCTAGGCCTACCTACCGTAGGGACTTAGCCTATCTTAGGTAATATTATACGAATATACTTCCGGTCGTAATTGTTATTATCGTCGTATATATTCGAGATATAGATTACTAATACGTTAGGCCTTCTATTCTATTATTCCTATTATATCGCTTTAATCTAGTTAACCTAAGGAGATACGCTATAATTACGAAGACCTATAAGTCTATCGCTAGGGCTAGCTTCTATTCTATAGTATAGGCCTCGTACGCTATCTCGTAAACTATAATAGATAATACCTTACTTAAATAGCTTACGAAGGTAACTTTCTCTCTTACTAAACGTCGTATAGCTAATACTACTATATCTAAGGTATAGCTAAGGAGCCGCGCTAGTAGATCTAGTAGTAGGCTAAGAAGTATTAGTATTATATTACGTACCTAAGGCTATAACGTTTAAGACTTACTACTATTAAGTATAGTTTAAACGAAACTTCTTATAGATCTACTTAGAGGCTAATATATACTAGATAGTATTATTATAGATAATAGTAAAAGTAGGGTTATAAGTATACTAGATTGTATTGAACGTAGTCTCTCTACTAATACTACTAATATAAAGATTCTCTAATAAGTAACTTTCTCTCTTACTAAACGTCGTATAGCTAATACTACTATACCTAAGGTATAGCTAAGGAGCCGCGCTAGTAGGTCTAGTAGTAGGCTAAGAAGTATTAGTATTATATTACGTACCTAAGGCTATAACGTTTAAGACTTACTACTATTAAGTATAGTTTAAACGAAACTTCTTATAGATCTACTTAGAGGCTAATATATACTAGATAGTATCGTTGTAAATAATAGTAAAAGTAGGGTTATAAGTATACTAGATTGTATTAAACGTAGTCTCTCTACTAATACTACTAATATAAAGATTCTTTAATATATCTAATAGATCTTAGTTTATCTTTATAGGGCTTAAGGGTTAAGTACGTCTATTAGATAAGTTTTTATTTCTATTTTTAATAGATTTATTAGTAATACGCTCTAGAGTCTTATTGTTACTTTTACTAAGTATAAATACTATAATATCTTCTTATCTATTTACGATACGTTCCGCTTATATAATAATCTTATTAATATCCTCGTAGGTACAACAAGACGAAGATTTAATAGGAATAGTAAGACTAATCTATTACTTAACCTTAATAGGTAGGCTATAAAGGAATATACGCGCGCTAGCTAATATAGTAACTTTACCGCTATTATAAACTAATAGCTAATACGTCTTAAATTCTTTAATAAAGCCTTTAGTCCAAAGGACGCCTATTTTACTTTTCTTAGCAATCTCTTTAAGATATATAAGACTTTCTTTTATTTAACGCTCGTCCTATACTACGTATTCTTTATAGAATAAGGTCTTAAGTTAGTCCTAGTCCTTATTAATCTAGCCATTAAGGTTCTTTACGTTATCGTAAAGATTAGGATAATAGTTAGTAAGGAGTCCTTAATACTTATAGGTATTACGGGAGATCTCGAAAACTTCGTATTATTCTTTAAGTCTAGCCCTCCTAAAGGGTAGGTTAAGATATAATACTACATTTTCGCGTACCCGCCTTATAGTTATCTATTATAACGTATTAAGTTATTAAAGAAGATCTATACTTATATAGATATATTATTATCCCTTAGTATCGCTTATAAGTAATAGTAGGCCTCCTATTACTTTAAAGAGTACCTTCTTTAAAGTTCTCCTAGCTAGTAGTATACCTTCTACCCCTAAAATAAGGTAGTAATAGTTTATCTGTCCTAACTATTTCCGCTAGATACTATCTAGTTATAATCTACTAGTTATTAAACGTATTAGTATACTAGCGCGACTATTTAATTACTTCCTAATACTACCCTATTCGTTTAAATTGGTCAAGTATATTAGAGGTTCTAGAAGGTAAGGTAGTAGCAGGAGTAGGGTCCCTAATAGGGCGGGTTAAAACTAATAGGTTCTAGATTAGGCCGGGGCGGGGCGGTATTTCGGGGCGGTTTATATACGATAAGAAGAGACTAGACTAGACCGTAAAACTAGCTTAACCCGCCCTAGTTAAATAGATTAGGTCTACGTAATTTAGAATATAGTACGTAATTACGCTAAAGTATTAGTTAACGATAATAAATAAGATATAAGAAATTTATCTAAGTACGCACGATTTCTAGTAGTTCTCTAGTAGTTAAAATTTATTAGAAAATAATAAAATCGATTCTATAGACTATCTAGCTACTACCCTCTCCTTCGCTTTCCTCCCGTACGACTCCCTTATAGGCCGAATACTTTAAGGAGGAAGACTATCCTACGTCTACTCTTCTATATCTTTAATACTTTATAATAATATTCTACTTAACCTTAACGCCCTAGAGCTAGATTTACGTACGAGTATACTATCTCTAGAAAATAGTAATATTATAAGCCTATTTCTACTAAGACTATACTTAATACTACGTTGTTTACGACCGTACGGTGTAAGTCTAGATATATAGCGAAGCTAATTAGATAATAATCCCTCTTTATTAAGAAATAATCTACCTTTAGCGTTAATAGCTCTAATACGCTCCCGCTCCTATTTATTAGAAGAATTTTTAGTATTAGAAGAAGATTTATTACTAGGATCTATATTATCCTCTTTATTACTAATATCGATATAAGTAAGCTCCTTAACTATATTATCGAATAATTCTTTTATTACTACTTACTCTTCTTTAAGCTACTCTAGGTTAACTTTCTCTACCCTTACGTTAATATTATAGTAATCTTCGAGGGCGTACTCTAAGTCTACTTAGTTTATATAATTATATACTATAAGAGTACTTAGTATCCTAGCTCTATATATCTTATTATTTATATTAAAATTACTTACGATACTAAACTCGTGCTCGATACTAACTCTAGTAGCCTAAATTAAAAAGACGTCGAGTACGACGCTAGTAATATATAGAAAGCGATATTAAATTATTTTCTATTACTTAAAAGGATAGCTAAGATTAGGCTATACGTAATTAACTTAAAGTTAGTTACGGATAGGTTAATAGTATTTAAGTATAAGATACTAGCGATTAGTAGAAAAAGACTAGAAGACTACTAGAAGACTACTAAAAGACTACTAGAAGACTACTAGAAGACTACTAAAAGACTACTAGAAGACTACTAGAAGACTACTAGAAGACTACTAGAAGACTACTAGAAGACTACTAGAAGACTACTAGAAGACTACTAAAAGACTATTAAAAGACTACTAGAAGATTACTAGAAGACTACTAGAAGACTACTAGAAGACTACTAGAAAGCCTATAAAGTACTAGAATAAGGGAATTACTTACTCTATATATTCTAATCTTAAAACTCTTTCTCTATATCGGAAACCTATATCTCCTTACTTTATAATAATATCCTAGATATATTAAATCTTATTCTTAGCCTATCTAGTATAGTATTAAGGTTAATAGTTTTATACTATAGCTATATAGGAAGCTCCGACCGACGATTTTACGGACCTAAATTAGTATAATTACGATTGTATAACTCCTTAAGCTCTACCTAGTAGTAGTTTTCCTAATTAATTTCGCCCTCTCTAGTTCTCTATCTATTACGTAGGAACGAGATTACTTTATTACGTAGATCGAGGTATATTATAATACCGTAGTAGTAGCTAGCCTAGGTATCCGTAGTACTATAATAGTAGTTAAGAATCTTTATCCTACCCTTCTTATATACTCTACGAATCTTCTTCTTCTATTAACGTCTCTTACCTTCTAAGGCCTTTTTGATATCCTCTAGATAGTTAATAAGGCGATTATAGATATCGTAAACTTATTAGATAGTTAGGTTTTTAGTCGCTCTAATTAGTTAAGTATAGACTATAAATAGGTAAAGAATTAAGATTAGATACTTAACTTAACCCTATTTATCCTTAGATAGGTATAGGTACCCTACTTGTCCCTCTATAAATTGGGATACTAGAGCTTTAAGCTTCTAGAGCCAACTAATTATATAGAAAGTAGAATCCTATTAAGTCTTTATATCCTAGATATAGCGTAGAGTCTTTAGTAGCTCTTTAGGGCTATAAAGATCCTTAAACTAAGCTATTTAAATTCGTATAAAGTCTCTTAAGCAAGATTTACTTAAATTAATATAGATTATAATCTGATATATCTTAGCAATAGTATATAGTAGCTATAGAGGGGGATTAGTATAGTTTAACTTTAATACTATTACTAGGATTATACTAGGATACTACTAGGATACTACCGAGATAATACCGAGATAATACTAGGATATTACTAGAATACTACTAGGGTACTACTAGGATACTACTAGAAGATAATATTTACTCCTCGTTTAATATTTATACGTATCTCTCCCCTTGTAAGTAATATTTCGAGCTATATAGTATTCTCCTCCTAATTCTTAACTAATTTATCCCTCTTTAGCCTAATCCTAATATCCGAAAGAAGACTATTAGTACTAAGCTAGATAATATAAGAGATATATAGGTATAATATAATCTTATTTATAATATTATACTTACTACTTATAGTAGCGACTACTAAGTTAATTACGGTACTTAGTATTTTATTATTACTCGCGTTATTGGTAGTAAAAGTAATAATTCTCTTAAATATACTAAATTTAATAAGCCGGTCCTTTATAATCTTAGTAAGAAGTTTACTAGTATAAGCGCTAAGGACTAGCTTAAATCTAATTAAAGCTTCCTATATCTACTAATTAGTAACCTAATATACTTTAATAGCTATAAAGCCCTCTCTCTAAGGTATAGACTAGCTATTAAAAATAATAGAGAGCTTTTAGGGAGTAGGAGGAAATCGTTCCTTTATTTACTATTTAGCGAGATCGCGTATTTTAAGAATTTAATTAGTAAGTATTACTAATAAAAGGAGGTTAGTTACTAGTTCTTTATTTACGTAGGTAATTAAGCAATAGAATTCCACGTTATTAACTATAGTTAGTAACTACTTACAATCGATAATAGTATAGATAAGTTAATTCTTAAAATTCGTAGGTATTATAGGAAGGCTACTAGCTAGGATAATCTCGGTCCTTACTCGTTTTTTCTAGGAAGAATATTAGCCTTTAATTTCTAGTAGTTTCCTAGTAGTTAATAAGTAGTTATATTATTATAAACCCTTTATAAATCTATAGTCTTACTAATCGAAAATATCCCTCCTATAGGGTAAGCTAAGATATAATACTACGTTTACGAGTACCTAACTTATAGCTATTAGTACCGGTATAATTAGTAATTATAGATATTCTACTCCTCTATATATAGTTTAGTATTACTTAGTATCATTTATAGGTAATAGAGGGCTTTCTATCGCTTCGAAGGGCGCCTTCGTCAAAGTTATCCTAGCCTATAGTATTCCTCTTACCCCTAAACTTTAGGAGTAAGGGACTCTTTATACTAATCGTATTATCTTAATACTAGCTAGTCGTAATCTACTATTTATAGAAAGTATTAGCGTATTAACGCGACTATTTAACTACTTACTAGTAATCCCCTATTCTTTTAAATCGGTCTAGTAATAGGGGGTTACTAGGAGAAGAGGTAGTATTATCTATTTAGATATTAATTCGACGAGTAGAAGCTATATAGGTAAAGCGTATTTTAAAGTATAATAGTAGATTCTTTAGAGGACTCTAGGTATAGAGTAGAGAGCTTCTATTAGGCTAGGGACTCGATTATATTTCTACCTACTAGAATAGTCTAAGGGTATATAGTTTACTAAGAAGCTTAGACCTTCGCTTAAATTATTATATAGATAGATAAACATTTTCAATATAGAAGAGAATTAGGATAAGAAATTATATATTATATCTATATAGAAAAGAAGAGAAGGAACTAATTCTTTAAGTTAAGTTACGTATTATAGTATATATTATAGAATCGTAAAGGTAGGCTTTGAAACGTAACTTTAATTTTTATAAAAATTAAATATATTTATTAAATCTTAAAAGAAAAGTAGAGAATATACTAATAACTTAATATTAAAGCTATACTACGTCTTAAACTTTTACTAAATAGTTCTAGATAAGATCTAATTTAGTTATAATAGGAATATATATATATTTTAAAAACTTTAGAACTCGAATATAGGCTAGAACTTAAGATTATAAGTACGATCTTATACTACGACGTATATAAAATAAGTATAGAACTCTAGTTATACTAGAGTCTAAAGGTTTTACTAGGTTAATATTATTAAATTATATCTAGTAGTCTTCTAGTAGTATTTAGAGTCGAAAATATATTTATAGTTATTATTACTCTAAAGCCATTTTCCATTACTATACGTAAATTCTAGCTACTATTTATTATAAAAGTAATTCCTTAGGTATCTATACTCTTAATTCTTATTAATTTAACTCTATTAACCTAACTCTTTTAAATACCTGAATAAAAAATCGACAAAGTTACTTGTTATACCTAACTAGGCGGTCTACTACGTAGATAGTAGGCGAGAGTTATATCCTTAGTCTAAATAGTAACTCTCTTAGTATAAATTATATATAAATTAATATCTATAAATAGTTAGATACGTTTAGAATTTAATATTATACTAAGGAATACCTTTAAATAAGGCGACTAGATATACCTTAGTAGCTTCTTATAAGGCCCCTATAGTAGTTACTTAGAAACGAATACTATAGCTATAAAAGACGAAGGCTTACTTATTACGTAGGAGGAGGTTAGGATTAGGCGGATTAATAATATCTTAGATAATCTTATGAATAAGGCGCTAGAAGGGAACCTTTCTAAGTAATAGCTTAGTACTTTTCTAGTATTAGCAAATCTCTTATAAAGCCCCGGCTAAAAAAGGTTAGTAACTACTAGGATACTACTAGGATAATCCTAGAAGTACGTTTTTACTTACTACCTTTTTTTAGAGCCCTCTTCTTTACCTCTATTTTTTAGACGGTAGTAGGGACGCCCGGAATTACGCGAGAATTACTAATAGTAGCGGTAAGTATAGGCTTTAGCTTTAAAGTTTTTTTCGGCTTACTAGGAGTATCTAGGGTATCTAGATCGTAGGTACTACTAGAACTTACTACTATAATAACTTCTTCGACTCTAAGAGGTCCTATTTTTTTTACTAGTACCTTTTTTACCGGAGTATTCTTTATAGGGACCTTTTTTACTAGGGCTTTTTTTACTAGAGCTTTATTTACTAAACTCTTTTTTACTAGACTCTTTTTTACTAGACTCTTTTTTACTAGACTCTTTTTTACTAGACTCTTTTTTACTAGAGCCTTTATAGCGGCTAGGGTAGCTTTTACTAGGGCGGTTTTTACTAGTATAGTTTTTATAGGTATAGTTTTTACTAGTATAGTTTTTACTAGGGCGTACGCTACTAATTTTTCGGGCGTATTTATAGGGTTAGGTTAAGTTTATAGCTTAAGAGTCTTAACTAGCTATTTCCCGGCTAATTTACTTACCATACTACTCGTGCCCTAATAATACGTTAGTAACTACTAGAAAACTACTAGGTAGGTATTATAAAATAAAAGCTTACTTTTTCTTCCTAATCTAACCCGTTAGCCGTAGTAGACTATCGGGGAGCTAGTACTCTTTCTAGTTTAGGCGTAGGCGTCTAATAGACTATTTCGTCCTTATTATCTTTACTAGTTTCTTCGCGATTTTTATCGCGGATCTTATTACCGTCTACTTCTATAGAATCTATATTATTATCTATATCTATACGATCTTTATTACCTATAGAGCTAGAAGTAGAGGCTATTACTTCTCCCTTATTCTTTACCTCAATTTATAAAGCCTACTTTAAGATTAACGACTACTTTAATACTAATAGGGTAGAACTAAATTAAAGATTTACCTCTAAAGTCTTAATTAATTTACTAGCAAAGCGAGGGTATAGGATCTTAGAGGCGCTTAAAGATAAAATTTAGACGGGTATCTACGTACTAGGAGTAGCTAAATAGGCTAGTACTAATATAGGTAGGAGGCCCTAGTAATCTATTAACGACTACTAGGATACTACTAGGATACTATTTATTTAAAAGCTTACTTTAGATACGCTAGACCGAGTAAGATACTTTTTTACTAGTATTATAACCTTATTTCTAGGGGTTATAGAGATTATTTCTTTATCTTTAGCTATATTCTTATATAAGGATAATCCTAATACTACCTTGGTTTCGCCACTCTATTTAATACTATTAAATAGAGTAAAGGGAGGTTAAAAGGGAATATCTAACCTATTAATTTTTTATAATCGCCGCTTAGTCTTAGTCTTTATCAGCTTTTTTATTACGTAGCCGGGCCCTTAAAGAGTAAGAATTACTTATATAGAGGCCTTTATCTTTAAGCTCTTTATCGAGTAATCTACGCTCTTCGGCGTCTTAGTAGGTATAAGGGCCGATTGGAAGTATATATATTTAATTACTATCTTTACTATAAGTATAATTAAGGACTATATCTTTTTTTTATTAGTATTTTACTATATTAAATATAGTAATAAAGACTATCTAGTAGGTTTCTAGTAGGCGTATAGAGTAGAATTATAATTAGGTAGTAGTAAGGTAAGGTAATAGGTATATTAGTAGAAGTACGGGGTCGTAAAGTATATTAGTAGGGCTATATAAATTTTTCCGCGCTAACTTTCGCGCTAGTCTAAATACGCTAAAATAGTTACGCTACTCGCTATCTACCCTATATTCTACCTATATCTATTTACTTCTACCTCTACTAATTAATATCTACTAACACTATAATTAAGCCCTTACCCCTATATTATCTAAATACTTAACTAATTATATTATCTACTACTAGGCGCCTACTAGATAACCTAAGCCAATATACTTAAAACTACGGTTAAACCTTAACTAATTTTAATCTCTTTATTCTTTATACTATCCTAGTATATTCTATTACTAGGAATACTACCTAATTATATTAACTACTACTAGGGGCCTACTAGGTTAACCCTCTCTACTTATCTCTAGTAAATTAAGTATCCTATACGTTATAGCGCCGATAAAGCTAGAGTATCTTAAGTCCTTAAATTCTAATACTATCCGCGAGCTTAACCGCTATAAAAAAAAAGATAGAACTTTAGAAGGAAGAATTAAAAAGTTAAAACGAGCGCTTAAAGGAGTAGTTTACTATACTAAAAAGAAAATAAAGGAAGAAATAGGAGATTAATAGAATAATCTTCTACCCTATAAATAAGTAAAAATTCTAAGTAAGGTAGAAGATAGTATAGAAAAGAAATAGTATATATCTAGTAGTATTCTAGTAGTCTCTTCGAATCTTCTACTAATTAAATATAGAAGAGTTAAAGGTAAGTACCTAAGCTAATATAAAGAGTCTATAAACGACCTCCTCGAGCTTAGTATAGATAATAAGGACGAATATATACTAGACTACGATTCTACTTAAGTAGATAAAGATATTCTTATAGAATTTATATTAGAGGTAGCCTTTACTACGTAAGTTGTCGATAATAATACTACGGAGGTACTCGAAGATATATACTAGATATACTACTCCCGCTACTACCTAGGACTTTTCTAGAAGGGACGATAGGTATAGAGGCTTATAATTAAAGTACTAAATAAGAAATATTAGAAGCTTTTAGAGATTAACGACCCTAAATAAGTATATACGTGCCTTAGCGCCGAGGAACTTAAGGTTAGTCCTAATTAGTTTTTTTAGTCGAGTTAATATCTTCTATTAATTCTAACTAATATCTCTAGTATCTTACTATACTAGCTACGTATACTTCTTATCTCCTCGTTCCGGTAGATTAGCGCCTATTTATTATACTACTCTAATTCTTTACTCTATATAAAATTACGTATTTTCGTAATAGACTTGCTATAGACGTATTATTATTTCGACTACTAGGTCCTAGTAGTTAGTAGGAGTAGTATAATCTTAATAAGTAGGTAATTATATTAAATTTACCTAAATGAGAACTTGCTAAGGAGGTATATAATCTAATATTTAGCTCCTACCGTAAGATATAAAAAAGCTACGCTAGAGTTCGCAATTTAGAGATCTTAATACTTCTTATAAAGCTAGTTAATAAGCAAGAGATAGATATTACTAGGAATCCGGTTAAAAAAACAAGTAGTAACGTTTTTTGTCGCTATATAGATATTATTAAAGATAATAATAGCCTTAATATTAAAGAGGGAGACGCTATACTAGAGGATAATCTTATTAAGTATACGGTCAAAGAAGATTCTAAATCTAGTAAAGAAGATAAGAATTTTATTAAAGGCTCTAAAAATAAAGGCGAAAATAAGAGTAAGGCCTTAGGAGATAAAAGTAAGGTAGATAGTATACTAGAGAACGATAATAAGGATAACAATTCTCTAGGTAACGATAATAATATTAATAGTATACTTAGTTAGGATAGTAGGGAGTCGATCTTAAGATAGTAGAATTATCCTTATTAGTAGGATACTATAGACAATATAAGTTTTCTAGATAGTTCTATAATCGACTACTAGATAACTACTAGATAACTACTAGATAACTACTAGATAACTACTAGATAACTACTAGATAACTACTAGATAACTACTAGACTCCTAAGTTTCGAACCTTTACTTTAATATAATATATCTTAGGTTATAATTAGTTAGTATACTAATAGTTATCTATATTACTAATCATTACGTGGACCTACTACGGTTTAAAATGGAATAGGCCTTAATTATTCTTAAAACCTAACCTGTTTCCCGCCCCGCCCTATTAAAACCTAAAACCTATTAGGCTGGGTTTCTAAGTCGAAAATCCACTCCGAACCGCCCTATTAGGGACCCTACCTATTAGATTATAGTAGTAAGTAATTATAACTATAAACTATAGGGTATAGGTAATCTTAGAAATCTTAGTTAAGAATATATTTAGTACTAAGTAAAATATATTCTCTATACTACGTACCTACTCGCGGTATATACGTATACTTTTATCTTTATATAACTATAACTTTTTAGGCTATAATTCTTTATATAATTGTATAGGCGCGGAAATATACGGCTCGCTATTACTCTATATACTTACCGCGCTAATAGTAGTCTCTAAGTTATCTACTTCTATAAGGAGATAAATAAGCTCTACCTATTTCTCCTAGACTATAAGCGTACGTCTAGTCTTCTCTAAGGCTACGTCAACTACTTATTCTTCTCTTTCTTAGGCCTCCTCTTCTAAGGTTAGTAGACTTTACCTCCGTTCCTATAAAGTACTTAATCCTACTATAGGAGTCTAGCTTCTAGTACGCGTATTCCTTATAGTTTTTAATATTATCTTTACTAGATCTACCCTAAATTAAGAGCTATTAGAATTATAAGGCTAGGTAATAGTAAATATAGTAAAGATAGATTCGTAGTAAAACTAATAGCTAAAGAGGTTTCTACCCTCTATATAGCCTAAAGGTAGGTACCTTAGTAGGTCTCACCTAGCGTACTAGAGTATATACGTAGGCGTAACGTAGTATACTATAAGGCTACCTCCTAGTTCCTTATAATTTATATACTTCTTACTAAAAGCCTATACTTATAATTATCTTAACTTTTTTAGATTCCGGAATACTAGCGTTTTTTAGTATAGACTAGAGCTATTAGGAGTTGGCTAAGATTCTAGTATAGTTCCCTTACTTATTAGTAGGGTTAATATCTAGGCGAGCGGCCTATAATAGCTAGATTCTAGTAGTTCTATATTCTCTATTATCCCTTATACGTTCCCTAGTATCTTTCTTCTTATTAGTAGGGTTAATTTAGAGATTAGTAAACTATTCTCTATTACCCTCTTAGCTAAGAAGGTTTTTCTAGAGTTTCTCTAGTAGATATAGTAGCCTATTATCTTTCTAGTAAGATTCTTATCTATCTATTCTAGCTAGTCTAGTAGGAGTAGGGGTAGTTCTAAAGAAGGTAGACGACTATATATTAGTATCTAGTACTATTCTTATAACTTTTAGTTTTAGTCGTCCTAGGGTTCCTAGGGTTTTCTCTATAACGTTAGTTATCTTATAGTTAGTTTATAGGGGGGTTATATTTTATTAGTAGGTAGTAGGATATATAAAGTTGGGGTAGTAGTTAAGTTTAGGGTCGCGGAAGGGTTTAATTAGGTAAAAATTAGAACTAGTACCGTCTTTTTATATATTAAGTAGATTATAGAAGTATTAGCGTTATTTAAGTAAATACTAAAAACGGACCGGCCTAGTAGTATTTACAAAGGTAAAAGGGTTTACTAAGTTCTTTATATTAAAGAGGTTATTAGGTAGAATAGTATATATTAAGTCTCTTATAAGAGGGGTAGTTAGATTTTCTATATCCCTTTATTCTAGTAGTTAGGTAGGTTTCTAGTAGGTTTCTTAATTAGAATTCTAGTAGGTATTCTAGTTAGTTTCTTAGTTAGGTTTCTAGTAGGTTTTCTAGTAGGTATTCTAGTAGGTTCTCTGGTAGGTTTTCTAGTAGGTTTTCTAGTAGGTTTCTAGTAGGTTTTCTAGTAGGTTTTCTACTAGGTAAATCTTACGGGTCTTTAAGCTTATATCTTATATATCTCGTTATATAATTCTATAACTTATTAGTATATATTCTTCTAGTTTGGTAGGGGTTTCTAGTAGGGGTAGAGATTTTAGTTAGCCTTCTCTAAAGGTAGTATATAAAAAATGACCTATTATTATATTACGGCTAGTAGTAATACTTAAAAGGCATAGTATAACGATCTAATATATACTATCTATAATATAGAATAATAGGTAGGTATAGAAGGAGGGCCTAGAGGTAGGTCCTTCTTATACCCCTAGGTATAACTATATACTTATAGCGCTTTATTAGGTAGTAGAATACTATACCTAATAAGCCGTTATAGGGTTTAGATAGAAGAAATTTAGATTATAAAGATAGAATAAAAGCCTAAAGGTATTACCTAAAGGTAGAGCAACTATATAGTAATAGATATAGATAGTATTATAAGTATTATCTAATAAAAGAATCTATAAAATCTAGTTAATCTATTATCTAAGAATAATAGATATATCTCTATTAGGTATCTATACTATCTATATTATATAATCTATACTATACTATCTATATTATATAGTAGACTCTACTATAGTAAAGGTAAAGCGCGCGTAGATAACGACTTTATATCTAATAATAGTATAGTTATTTAGGCGTCTACGTCTTATTTTATATATATATATATATTAATAAAGTAAAGAAGCTTCGCGTATAAGATTATAGATTATAGGAGACTATACTTATATATATTAAGTAGATTAGTTTAGACGCTAAGATTAAGGATAAGAAGAAGCTATTTATAATATATAATAAACTTTATAACTTCTAGTAGTTTACTTAATTAGTTATTAAGTTAAGAGATAACTATTAGCTAATATACTTACGCGCTATAGTAGGTATAAGTAGCCTCTAGACGTAATAAGACTTAAATAAAGAAATCTATATATATCTTTAGAAATTCTTAGAATATAATAATCTAATTACTAATAATATAATAAGATTACTATACCTAGTTCTATCTATTAGATCGCTCTAAGGCCGACTCTAAGTATATTAAAGTCTACGTATATAAGCTACTTTATATATACAAGTTTAAAAACTATTAACTTAATAAAGACTCATATAACTCCCTCTATAAGAATATCTATACTAAAGAAGAACTTATAGAATAGAATAAAAATAGTAGTATTCTTAATAAGGATACTTCTAAATACTAGAATAAGCTATCTAATATACTTAATAAAGCTCTTACTAATATTAAGTACTTTAAAGACGTCCTTTAGGACTTTACTAAAGTAGGTACTAATTAGACTATAAAGAAACTTACTAAGATTAAATTAGTATACTATTTATAGTATCTTTACAAGATAAATAGAAAGTATAATCCTAGCTAAAATAATACTATATAGTATAGTATTATATAATAGGTAATATAGTAATTAATCTACTATTAGCTTTACTACATAAGTCCCTACTAAGACTATTAATTATAGATAATCTTATATCTATACTACTATTAGATAATCTAAAAGGGTAATAATATCTTCTTCTACTATATTAATATTAATATTAACAAAGCTTAGTAGACTATAACTAATACTAATAGCTTCTATACTTAGTAAGTATATTTTATATAGTATAAGATATAGATATCTAAGCCTAAGCTAAAGCTTTCTAAATAGAGTAGAGAGTCTTATACTATAAACTACTTTTCATTTATTAAAGGCGCTTTATATATAACTAGTTACCCTAAGATAATCTATACCTAATATAATAAGGTTATATAATACTTTAAACTAGGTAATAGATCTAGTACTATAGTAGATTATATAATAAGGAATAAGTATCAAGGTAAATTAGTACTTTAAGGACTAGTATAAATAATAGTTAAAGAGAGCTTTAAGAAAGAGGTAAGACTATTAGAAGACTATTAAGCTTAAACCTTACTAATTAATCTTAGAAAAATAGTAAAAAGAGAGAAATTACCTAATCTAGAGACCTAAAGTCTTACTTTACTAACTTTATAAATTAGCTTATTTCTATAAGTATTACCTATAAGTAGCTGATAATAACTATTAATAATATAGGGTTTATTTTACTTATAGTAAGTACTACTAAAGATACTACCTTAAAACTAGTTTTTATATTAACTATTACTAATAGAATCCTAAAAATATAGGATATTTCTAATTATATAATATAGAGTTACTAATAAAGCGGTTAAGAGCGGTTTTTAGACTTAGAAACCCTCTCTATTAGGTTATAGGTTTAAAAAGAGCGGGGTAGGAAATAGGGTAGGCTTTAAAACTAAATTCAATTTAGCTTATTTAGGTCTTTACGGCTTTAGAGCGTAATTTACTAGAGTTATTGTAGATAACTATATCTATATATTAAATATTTAAAAGATAGAAAATTACCTATAGAATAAGAATATATAGTTATAAAAATATATATTCTATTATAAGAGATATACATATTTTTACCTTAATTCTAATTATAGTAATAGAAATCTACTTTATATAGATCGAGCGGGTATAGTTAGTTTAATAGTTTAGTTTAAGCTACTTTTAACTTATATAACCCGCTTTAAAATACCGCCTCACCCTAGCCTAATCTAAAAACTATTAGTTTAGACCCGCTCTATTAGGAACTCTAATATAATCTATTAGTATCTTTCTCTAGTACTATAGAAGGTCTCTATTATACCTATTAGATAGTATACTTAGCGTAAGGATAGTTACTTTACTATTAAAGTATACTAGGGTATAAATTAATTAAATATAGGAAGTAAAAATTAGATTTAAACCCTACTATAGCTAGTATATTTAATAAAGGGGTAGAACTTATAGAATATATTATAGCTTGACTCCACTACTTCGAAACTACTAATAGGGTTATTATATTTACTAGGGTCCTAAATAGGGCGGGTCTAAACCGACGGTTTTTAGATTAGGCTAGGGCGGGGTAGTATTTTAGGGCGGGTTATAGAACTTAAGAGGAACTCGAACTAAACTATTAAGCTAACTAAACCCGCCCTATTAAAATAGGGTAGGTTTCTAATTCTAAAAACCGCCCTAAACCGCTCTATTGGGAACTCTAATATTTACTATAGATAATATCTTAAATAATAAGGCTATAGCTAAGTTAGTAAATATAGCTATTAATAAGGTATATTATTTCTTTAGGCTTTAGGATCTAAAATAATATTACCCTATACCCGTATATTTTATAGATAATATAGCTAATAAAAAATAGTCTTCTTTCTAATATTAAGGTTAGACTAATAAAGGATAAGTCTATTAAAAACTAGAAGAAAAAGAGGGAGAAAATAGCTATAGTTCTTAGAAGAAGAGAGATTCTTACTAACTTAAGATAAGGTATAAGTTTATAATAGTCCTCTAATAGTCCTCTAATAGTCCTCTAATAGTCCTCTAATAGTCTTAATATCTTTAATACTTTACTTAATTATATACCTTATCTAACTATACTATATAGCTTCTATATATAGTTACTAAGGTATAATAGATTATAGTCTTTATTAACTCTAGTACAGTATACTATTCAGCCTTTAAGAGTATCTAAGGGATAAAGTTTTTAATATTATACCCTTTATTTAAGAAATCTTAAATATTCTACTATATTAAAGATATTAAAATATAATAGGATTCTATCTTCTAAATACTAGTATATCTCTACTAGCTAAAAGATTCTATTAATATAAATTTATAGAGCTAATATATATATATATATCTCTTAGTAATAATAAATATAGCTAAGTATAGTACCTTATTACTATTTCTTATTCCTTTTCTATATTTATAGTACTTGTTAGTACTATTAAATTACCTACTTTATATATAGTTTTTAATATCTATAATTATCTCTATAACTATATTAAAAATATATAATAGATACTATATTAAAAACTCTCTAGTAGAAGGTAGAGATATATGAGATATATATAAAGGTAAAGAAGAAACTATAGGTCTACTATAGGGTAAGATCTACTAGTTAGGCTAGGAAGCTATATAATTTAGCTATTTATTTTAGTCTTTACTATAAATTAGAGATCTAGTCTTAAAAGAAGTAGGCTCTAGATTTATATAATTTAAATAAATTATATATATTCTACTAGTATAAGCTAAAGAAGCCTTATAACTAAGACTATATTTTTAGATATTACTACTAATCTACTCTAGTATTATCTATCTTTATACTTAGATCTATTTTTATAAGGAAGATCTATATTAGATAAAACTTCTATAGAAGTACTTAATAGCTACCTCTATTATATACTTAGAAGTTATATCTAATAGGATATAGAGTAACTCTTAGATATAGTCTAGGAAGATTTCTACTATTAGACTTAAAATATATAGAACCGCTACTATATAATATCCCTTAGATAACTATAGTAAGTTCTATTAATAAAGAAAATAAGTATACCTAAGTAGTAGAAAGTAATCCTAGAAGACCAATTTTTTGCCTATATCTAGGGCGATAATCTACCTCTTTAATAGATAATTCCTAAGCCTTTTAGAGAGAGCAAACTAGCCTAGGAATAGCGCTAAACTATATTAGTAACCCCTCTATAGTATATAGTAGTACTAAAAACTATCCGGAACTATACTAGAGAGGAGATAAATACTCTACTAGATTAGATACAATCTGAATTACAAGGTATATATAAGGAGTAGAAGGATAGCTAACCTATTATAGAAACTTAAAAAGCCTACGTAACGTTAGTAATTAATAAAGACGATAATTAACTAGGATTCTAAGAATAATTCTATCTAACTAAAAGGATATTCTCGCGTTATATACTAAAGATAATTAGTATACCTTCTAAACTACCTTAACTACTTACTAAAAGAGAAAGACTTAGTAAGTAGCCAAACTTAATACCCCTAGAGTAGATCCGTACTTAGTAATTTATAGAACTAGACCTATCTCCCTCTATTCTACTAAATAGCTTTAGTAATAACGAACTAATCCTAAAATTAGAATCTAGTAAGAAATTAAAAAATTTAACCTTAATATATAGTGATAGTATTTGATATAGAGGAGAGGAATATAAGGTACTAGATAATAGATACTATACTCTAGAGTAGATATATAATACTATTAGTATCCTATACTACTATCTAGATATAGTATTCCTAATAATACTAAGGGGAAAAGCCCTAGAATACTATTATAAAATTATTAGCTAAGGAATTAATACTTACTATAAAAAGATAAGAGGAGAAATCTAATAATATTTTAAGACTTCTAGAAGGTACTAAAAGTACTTAGTAGATTAGATATTAATATTACTTACCGCGATTATTAAGAAAAGCTCTAGAAAGAGTAAACTAGTATACCTTAAGGCTCTATTTAAACGGCTTAAGAAAATCAATCTTCTACTTAAATATAGCAAAGAAGAGCTTATAACTCGCCTTATAATAATATATTGAGAAGTCCCTAAATATAAATATATGCTATTTTCCCTACTAAAAATATATAAAGCTATAAAAGTATCTCTAAAGCGCTTAGTTATAATAGAGAGTTCGGGCTTAAAATATACGTAATATATAGTAGAGAATAGCGACGATAATACTAAAGTATATTAGTATAATACTTTAGATAATAAAAGTAATAACGAAGAATATTGTATGTATCTAATAGATTAGATATATAAAAAGGGATTTAACCGACGGTATACTAAGAAGAGTATACTAAAGCTCCCTAGTAATACTAATATACTAACTATTAGACACGTTACTAGACCCTAAAGCTAGACTAAATAAGTATATATACCCCTATTATAGCTAATTTATATTAGTACTACCTAATAACGCGGTAGACTAGTATCTAAAATAGGGGCTAACTAAGATAGAATTACTCCGCCTATACTAGAGATTTAGTTATCTAGTAGCTTATCGCTTCTAAATAATATTAATAAGGGCCGATTTTAATATAGATCTAAGACTTATCTAATAGCTTACTAATATATATAAGTACTACTAGTTAAATTAATAAGCTCCCTATAGATTTAAATTTAGCCTACGTAATAATATCGACTTTAATATAGAGATTATTATTGATATTATATATATTAATAGACTACTAGTACTATATATTATCGACGCTACTATAGTATTCTAGAATAGACTATTCCTTAAATCCTAAACTACTAAAGTACTTTAGTAGGCCATTTGGAGATACTAGATTAATATATATCTTAGACTACCTAATACTATTATTATAGATACTAGTAATAACTTAAATTTCTTAGAATTTAAGGTAGAGGTAAAAACTATAGATATTATAGTCTATAGTATACTAATCGAAGCATACTATACTATAGGGAAGGTAGAAATATATTATAAGATTATAAGAAGGATCTTTAATATTCTTTAGAAGGAACTTCCTAAAGAATCTAAAGAATCTATTCTTTAGATAGCTTTTAAAGTAATTAATAATATAGTAGGGCTAAATAGTCTTATCCCTACCCTTTTAGTATTTAGTACTTACCCTAAGCTTATAGAGGTATCTCTACTAGTAGTATTAGTTATATAAAGGGTAAAAGCTATCTATATAGCTATAAATAACCTCCGTAAAGAAAACGTAAAAGAGTAAGTAGTACTCGTACTTTCTATATAAAATAGGCTAAAGTCTCTTATTACTTCGTAAATCCTGCTAGGATTAAAGGTCGTAGTATATAGGGAGAAGAAAGAATAGTAAGAACTATTTCTCCTTAAAAAGATAGATAACTATAATTATACTATTAAAATTAACGGGAAAGATAAGGTTTTTTGCTTAATATCTATACGTATCTACTAGGAAGAAAATACTAAGTAAGAGAGAAAGTATCTAGATAATAACTACGAGGTATAAGAGAAGATACTATAGGACTAAGTATACTTACTAAAGGTAGTTAGTAATAAGAATAAGAGAAGGATATACCTATAAGTAGTAATCTTATAGAAAGACCTAGGAAAGTTCTAATTCTTTCCCTAAGAACTACTAGATACCTACTAAACCGAATTAGTAATAAGGCTATACTAGAATTTTATATTATAGAAAGAGAAAATAGATTAAGAACTTTTAAGAGAACTAAGGAAAACTAGAAAAATTAAGGATTTAAAACCTCTATTTTAGATATTAGATTAGAAAGAGATTAATAACCTCCTTAGCTAAGAGATAGTAGTATTTATTTAAAACCTATATATACTAGAATAAAGGATTTTTCCTTTAAGAATAGTTAGAGAGATTAAAGGAAAGGCTACTAAATCCCCTTATAAAAAATTAAGACTTATAGTATAAGGCTTTAATAACGCTAGTAAAGATACTATCTTATACTAGTTACTAATAATTTAGAGAGCTATATAGAGAATTATACTCTCTCTTATACCTATACTTCTTACCTTATAGAAAGGGATCTTATTATATCTATAAGATATTACCTAGGCCTATATTTAAAGCTAAACCGGATTAGTAAGGACTATCTACGTATATCTCCCTAAGGAACTCTAGAATAACTATCCCCCTAGCACTATTATATATATTGAGAAACTACTATATAGAATACTAGAATCTAGCTTATACTAGTTTATAACCTACTTTAAACACTATATAGAGCGACTTAATATAGAAATATCCCTATTTAATCTATATCTCCTTATTATAAACCTAGATACTAACTTGAAAATTATTATAATATAAATGGATAATACGCTTATTATTACTAACTAAACCTTTTTAGTAATAGAAGAGAAGGCTAGAACTAATATAAACTTCCGAGCTAAACTAATTAAAATACTAGAACCTAAAGGAGAAATTATTTTTAATAGATATATCGTTATATAGTAAGGGCTAAACCTGTTTATTATATAAAAGAAATAAGGAGAGAAGTTAGAACTTATAGATCTTAAAAAAACTCTAATAGAAATTAAAGCGGCCTACGTTAGATAACGTATAAAAAGTATATATATTATATTAATCTACTAACTAGAAGTAGTATTTAATCTAGCTATAGTAGTATAATTTAAGGACCTAGAGAAATTAGGAATTAACACCCTTAATATACGTATTAAATAGTAATAAGATAACCTTAAGAGGGGACTTAGGTATATTCCTCTTAATCTAACTACGCTAAAGCTCTTTATCTATATTAACGAATCTTTTACTAATAACTCGGACCTTTCCTCCTAACTTAGATACCTTATTATTATTAGGAATAAAAACAAGGAAGATTTTAAGTTTATAATAAAAGGGAATATTATTTATTAGTCTTTAACTAAGTTAAAAAGAGTTATACGCTTAGTTCTAGTATTAGAAATACTTAATATATTAGAAGGAGTTAATAAAGGCTACGTTATCTTAAAGTTAATTATATAAATCCTAAAACGACGAGACCTACTACTAATCCCTCTTATTATATATACTAACTTATTTTCTCTCTAGAAATATATAGTAAAACTTAGGATAACTAAAGAAAAGCGCTTTATAATTAATATTATAGCTATTAGGCAAGCCTATTAGGCTAAAGAGATTAAAGAGATTCGATAGATTAACGGAGAAGATAACCTAGTAGATACTTTTATAAAGTAGAATATAAATAAATACCTTTAAACCTTACTCTTAATAAATAAACTAGAAGTTCGAATAAAGGGATAGGTAAAGAGGTAAATTCGTACCCTATTTAATTACTACGTTTAGTTTACGTTTACTATTCTACTTTAGTACTTATATTTAGATTAATTTCTTTTTATTTAGAGTTTATCTAGGGGATATTATTAGTTTTTCAAGAATAAAAGTTAAAAATATTAGGAATAGGAGGATGAATATAGCTAAATACCTTTAATATTTAGTAAATAGCTTAATTCTTAACGATTAAAGTATAGATTTTAATAATTATAGTATAAGGACTATTTATAATAAATAGTCTATATTTTATAAAGCTTAAAATATTAGTAACTCGCTATCTATAGTTAGCTATATTAATAGAGAGTAAAAATACCGAAAACCTAATAATAAAGTAACCTAGAACTCTAAACTCTAGCTTATATAAAGAGAGCTTAAAAAGTAACTCCTAACTAAATACCTATATTAAATAACTGGCTAAACTATATTAGTACCCTAAATACCGGAAAAATACCGTAAATTAAGGAACTACTAAAAGATAAGTAAAAACTAATACCTAAACTAGCTTATTATTATTATCCTCCTTATCCTTAGTCTCCTTATTATTATTACTACTCTAGTAGTCCTTATTATAAGTATTAGAAATAAAGAAATATAGCTTTTTATTAGTACTACCCTTATCTATTAATAGACGAGTAGTTTTATAACCTATCTAGACGTAATTAGAGTATATACTACGCTAAAGAAGTTTATTATTTCTACGCTCTAGGGGGAACCTAAAAACTTAATAATAGGCCTTAAATAGACTAGCGCCTTTTTAATAGTAGTTATATATATCTTTTAGGTTCGTATACTTAATTGCGCCTACGGAAGTATAGCTAAAGAGAGCTAGTATATAGTATAGATAGAACTTATATACTACTTTACTAGGATGCTCTGGAATAGTTAGAGTAATTTTTTTACCCTTAGAGCCTCTCTTATAGAACTAGACTAGTCTAAGGGGCCTATTATAGCTCTAGTCTAGATTATAGGTAATATTACCTATAATATCTACCTAATAAGAAGGTAAAAGGTTTACGTACTACTAGTAACTTAAGAGATTATAGACTATTCCCTAGATCTCAACGAGATTACTAATAGTCTTTAGCTTAGAGGACTAAAACCGTAACTATTTCTAGAGGTTAGTAGGCGTTAAAATAGTACCTATCTCCTTATATATTATCTTATAAGACTTTACTAACTCCTAAGGAGGTAATAGCTACTCTAGGAGAAGAATAAATATAGTAAGATACTATCTAGGCTAGCAAGTAGATAGAGGAAATAACGCCTAGGTAGAGGAGAGAAAGATAGAGAGCGATTAATAAAGCTAATTAGTAGGCTATAAGAACGTAAGCTACGACTAGCTAGAGTAGAAGCTAGGGTAGTAGAAATACGAGTTTCTAGATAACGTTAACGGTGATATATAGGTATAGGATCTTTATCTTCCTCCTCTTCCTTACTACTAAAGGAAGTTAGTATATTACTACTATTATCCTTATCCTCGTAGATCCTAAGTTAGGCCTAATAGATATACTCCCTATTACGCTTAAACCGACGCTTATAATTAAGCTTAGTAATATACTACTTATTCTACTTGCGCTACTATATATAATATATACGCTTATACTTAGAAGAGCTTAGTCTACGCTATATTATAACTAAGGGTAATAAACGACGTATTAAGCGAGATTCTACCTCTTCTATTATAGTTCTTATACTACGTATACTACTAATTACTATTAGTAACCTATATTATAACCTATATAATAAGCTAGCTCTTAAATTACTAGTTTAGTAAGATAGAGTACGCGGGGTAGGTATACGAGATATACGAGATTCGTAGATAGAGTATAAGGTAGAATAGTAGCTAAGGTAACTTAGTAGAGATAAGATAGGTAGAGAGATATTATAGAGATTATTAAATTTTATTTTAACGTTAAGAGGAGCGGGGAATATTATAGGAGCTTAGTAAGGGACGGGAGCTCTATTAAATATTAGCTAAGATTAATTAGTAAAGCCTAGCTAACTTATAGAAGTACGTAATAGAGTATAGCGTAAATTTTTATTACTATCTTTACTATAGCTATAATAATACTATTTCTATTAGTGACTTAAGCCTTAGAACTACTAGGAAAGCTAACTTACTTTATTAATATCTCTAGGAGCTATTAGGAAAGTAAGAAGAATTTAATATAGTAATTAGGTAGGTAGAAGAGCTCAGTACTTAGAAGTAGGATTAAGGGGCTAGGGGAGTATTAATATTATTATTATTACTTAATAAAATATATTAGTAGCTCGAAAAGAGGCTCTTAAGTACCTAAGATACTACTAGAAATCTTAATAGTTACTAGCGTATAACCGTATTATTAGACCTGTTATATATAAAAGAGTTACCTATAATAGTACTATTACCTACTAAAGGCGCTATTAACTAGCTATAACGTTATAGAATAGAAGGTACAAGGTACTAGAAACGGGTTATATTTATATTATATTCTAGAGATTAATTCTAACTCTAATAGGTAAGTAAAGGATACTAATTACCTTTAGTCCCTATTATCCGAGATCTTTTATCTAGATTAATACAGAAAAGACCTATCTAGATTACGTAATATCTTAAAGTTAGAAAAGAGATAATATACCTATAAGGTTTACGGTTTTATACTAATATAAATACTAATATTATATAGTAGAAGAATAGTAGTAGAGACTAGAGTATTAGATAGATTCTAGAAGTAGATTCTAATTATAGTCTTTACTAGGATTTTACTATAAAAGTAGTTTACTAGTATTTAGATATTACTACTAATCTACTCTAGTATTATCTATCTTTATACTTAGGTCTATTCTTATAAGGAAGATCTATATTACTTATTTCTTAGAGGTAGGCAACTATTAAATAGGTAATATAGATAGATAATATATTAGAGATAACTTATTATAGTATAATTACCTCGGTATATAGAATTAGTATATAGGACTATTACTAAAGAACTTTAGTAATAGTTATAAATCTATTTAACTACGAACTTATCTTAATACTTTATCGTCTTTAAGATATCTTAAACCTATTAGAATACTATATTATTCTAATACTATACCTATTTTATACCTACTTTATAATAAAGAGAGCTAGTATAATATCTTTAGCTAAATAAGATTAGTCTTTTAACTATATATAGCTAGAGCCTTTATACTACTACCCTTATTATCTAGATATAGTAGGGATATAGTATCTAATAGATAAAAAGAGTTTAATAATTACTAGTAATAGAGTAGGTTTTTTTTTTATTTTAATAATCTTCTAAAAGTTACTAATACTCTATAGATAAAGTAATAATATACCTTAAAGACTCTTATTCCTAATAGAAATATATTAACCTATATTTTCTATAGATTACTATAATAGCTAGAGATATCTTTAGTATATAAGCTACTAGTATTAGTATTAAGTATAAGTTTAGTATTACTAGTAACTACTAGTAGGATAATAGGAATTATAGTATAGTTATCTTTTTACTTATTATTAATAACTATAAACTTAATATTAAGTATAAAGTATATATATTAGACTACTAATTACTATAGGTAAGGATAGATAAAGTTAATAATAAGGAGATTAAAGATAAGTACTAGGAAGTAGGTTTAGGGCTCCTAATAGAGCGGGTTAGGTTAGAGTTTAGGGGTATAGACCTAAGCTAGTATAAGTAGGGTCCCTAATAGGGCGGGTCTAAACCGACGGTTTTTAGATTAGGCTAGGGCGGGGCGGTATTTTAGGGTAGGTTATATAACTTAAGAGAAACCCGAACTAAACCGTTAACCCGCCTAGACCCGCCCCGTTAAAACGGGGCGGGTTTTTATTACTATAATTAGAATTAAGGTCTTAAAATACTTATATCTCTAGATCTAATAGGATATATATTTTTATAACTATATATTCTTATTCTCTAGGTAATTCTCTATCTTTTAGATATTTAATATATAGATATAGTTATCTATAACTATCCTAGTAAGTTACGCTTTAAAACCGTTTAGACCTAAATAGAGCGGATTAGATTTAGTCTTATAACCCGCCCTATTCCCCGCCCCGCCCTATTAAAACCCGAAACCCGATAGGGCGGGTTTCTAATTCTAAAAACCGCCCCAAACCGCCCTATTAGGGACCCTAATTCTAAGTAAGATAGTAGAGTTAGAACTAGCTATCTAATATAGTAGTAATTAAGAGGTTAGGTAATAACATTATATAAGATAAAGTAAAGTAGAGTTTACTAGATATAAGAGACCTATATTATACTCAATCACTACTTATACAACGACACTTAGTAATTATGGCCAATACTTGCCAATAAATTGACAACCCTCACGCACCCAATCCTCATCAATACTGCTGGCCAAGTCGAACCCGTGGTCTCCTGGAAGGAGGCTCATTAATATCTGCGAGTCGCGTTTAACTTGCTGTAACTTCTTGACGAAGTTTCTTGCGCAGAGAGCAGGTACCACCGAATCATCCAGCCCATGAATCACCCATATCGGGGGGAACAGCCCCTTACTGCTGTCCAGAGCCTTAATAATATCAAGCTCATATGAGCCCCTCTCCAGACTCCCCAAGAAGCGAGCGCAGTACCCCTGCTGCAACATGCTCACCATCAGCTCCCACATTTGCGCAGGGTCGCCTGCCGTTCGCACGGTACCAGGGGTAATCGACCGCATGTATTCGCGAACGATACGTTCGGCCTGACGAGGCGGCAGCGGTGGCTGGCCCAAGATGCATCGTGGCTGCGGAACAGAGAATTGAGGTAGGTTCGTATCGATTGGCGCACAACTTGTGACCACACACCGTATAGGTGGCATCGGATTTGACTCCCTTGCCAGAGCTAAACACGAATGGACGGCTAGCCACCCGCCTGAGCTTTCTCCATGTACAGCAATGCGTGATAGGTCGACAGAGAGCTTAACGGGAACATCCCCCCAGGTGAGTGTCTCGAAGCTCAAGTCGTCTCGAAGCCATTTCCAAAAATTCTGTATATCGTCGAGAAGGTCTTGACCGTTAGCCTCAGGGAGAAGCCGATAATCTGGACTGATGATAACGGCTTGTTTGAGGAGCGCAAGTTGTAGGAGCCTAGACGTTCGTTAACTATGATCATGCTACCACTTCGGCCAAACCTTCATACCAAGGGGCAAACCAATCTTCGTACAATCTATGACCAAACATAAACGAACCGCCATGAAAGTGTACGATCACTGGACAATTGGAGCCGCCTGGCACCGTCTCCGGCACAAAGATACTTGTATCAATGTTATGATCATTCACAACACGATAAGTTCTGTCTACGCGGTGGAAGCCGTCAAATTTCCCCATGCCTAACTGACAAGATAAAAGCACTGGTAGAGAGGATCCTATTCTTGCTCCCCGATCGACAGGACGGACTATACATACAAGGGGAATGTCTCGGCGCTTTGACCGTTCCAATCTATGTTCGTGCATAGTATATAGTATAAGGTAGGGTGGGAAAAAAGGCGGGTCTTCGGTCATTTCGAGTTTTACCAAGCTAACGTAGTGAAAAAATATTTCCAAGATTTATATTACTAGAACACTAAAGATAAGGAGAACAAGATCCATTTAGACCCGGAGAAAAAATATTGAGGTCCCGCGAAGCTACGAACGAAAGACGACGTCGGGTACCAACCGTAACAGGGGTTACAATTAACCTTGATTTCTCATCCTACCTTCGTATATCATTCTAGCATGCATCTAGGATCAACGTCAATCATGGCATGAGTTCTCCTCAATATAAATCGAACGCCGATGCGAACACCCACCTCCATTCCTCGAAGTCATTATACAAAAGCAAATACCGATCGGTCTTACCGAGGATTATCTAGTATCTCGCCTAGGAAATGCGGGTAATATCGGAGAAATGTGCTATACTCTAGCTTTTCCTTGTGAAAGATATGTGTCTCTTTTTTGAATACATGGCCAGCTAAGCAAAAGCTCCTTGTAGACGTCCATATCGATATAGAAACGGCAATGATATGGTCTTGTTTTCAGCGTTATCTCGAATCAGATCCGGTAAGCCACCTACGCTTGAGACTCCAGGTCGCTAGGAACAAGCTTACTCAATCGAATCACACCATTTGGGGCAATCCAGGAACGTCAATCAATATGTTAGTCTGAACTCATATCGAATCGCCAGCGTATCACCGATACCGACACGAAGTTCGGGACCAGCCGATCATAGGGTTATGTAATAAGCCAGGATCCGGCCCTGGAGTGCCCGTTTCTCGGCAACAACGTGCGGTCGGAGGCTTGGGGTGCTTGGTCTCGAGCTGTTAACCCACTTTCGCAGCATCAGCTCAGATGAGACACTCACCACCGGTAACCCTCAAATACTGCCTGCGCACCGTGGCAGACAATATCACTTTCCCGTCTGAGCTCACTTGCGCAACCGAGTCTTAAAAGAAACCCATCCTACGTCTACAATGAAGGAGTTAGATATGATTGCCAATTCCCAGTTGGAGAGCTCAAGTCAGCCTGGTGAGGGAAGAGAAGACAAAAAGATAGAGCATATACCTGATAAGCTGGATAGACTCCAAACCGCCATCAGCAGTTCATGATGGTAGCACCGAAGCATCTGAATTCATCCACGGCAGACAATTAGTTATGGTCCTCGCTGGGATATCCGTCGCCGTCTTCCTCGTCTTTCTGGACGTGTTCATAATTACAACTGCCATTCCAAGTATCACAATACGGTTCAATTCTCTCAGCGACATAGCCTGGTACGGTGCCTCCTATCAAATGGCCAATGCCGCAATGCAGCCCATTGCGGGCAATATATACAACAAATTTAGCTGCAAGTGGTCATTCTTGGTTTTCTTTTTCATCTTTGAGGTTGGCTCCCTTGTCTGTGCCATAGCTTCTTCATCTTCAATCTTGATCGCTGGCCGCACAATCGCAGGCATGGGGTCTTCCGGTATCTTAAATGGAGGATTGACTATTCTTGGAAGCACCGTTGAACCTGGGAAGAGAGATCTGCTTACTGCCGTGGCAATTGGCATAGGACAGATGGCAATGGTTATTGCACCAGTAATAGGCGGTGCGCTAACAGAACAGCTGTCATGGAGATGGTGCTTTTAGTAAGTTCCTCCCGCCTAAGCCCACGACGCTCATCATGCTGATACGATTCTGCGCAGTATCAATCTGCCTATTGGCATCCTGGTCTCGGGTATGGCTTTGGTCCATGTTCCGGAACAGATGCCCAAAGCACCATTTTTTTCCGTGCTCTCAGGCCTTCACCGCCACCTCGATCTGGTTGGCTTCGCTCTCTGCTCTGGTTCGGTAGTTGCCTTGCTACTCGCTCTGGAATTCGGCGGCGATAAATTCGCATGGAAGAGCGTTGCCGTAGTAGGTCTCTTCTGTGGATCTGGGATCTTGGCCACAATTTTCCTGGCATGGAACCATCGGCAGGGAGACAGTGCATTGCTTCCCGAGTCCATGGTGCGAAAACGCATCGTCTGGATTTCTTCGGTATGCTTAGCGCTTCTTTTGGGCATTTTATCGATACACAATTACTTCTTGCCCGTCTATTTCCAAGGAGTTCAAGGTGTACAGCCTCTAGACAGTGGTCTTCGTCTGCTTCCTGGAGTCATCGCACAGCTTCTGTTCGCGATCGCGGCGGCTGGAGTTGTGGGCAAGAATGGCATCTATCTGCCGTGGTTGTTGTTGGCAGCAGTGTTGTGCGCCGTCGGCAGTGGGCTACTGTCCACCCTTACTCCGACAACGAGTAAAGCGAAATGGATTGGATACCAAGTCATAGCCGGTAGCGGAAGGGGGATGGGAGCTCAGATGGTAACTCATCTCTTGAATTGTGGGACAATGATTGAATTTGTGCAGCTAACATGACCTAGCCTATCATCGCGGCTCAAGCCGTAGTATCACCTTCACAACTGTCCCAGGCAATGTCACTTTTGGTCTTCGGTCAGTACATGGGGGCTTCCATATTTCTCACCATCGCGAATACCATATTCCACCAGACTTTGACCAAGAAGCTGGGTGCCATTGCAGGCGGCGGTCTGCATCTTGTCCCAGGAGAACCGTCGATCGCGAGGAAGGTCCCGGCTCAGTATGTCCAGAGAGTTCTTGAAGGTTTGGCGGAGAGCATTGACAGTACATTTTTTCTCGCGGCGGTGCTCTCTGCGGTATTGTTCGTTGCTTCACTCGGCATCGGCATTCGGGTGTCTCGAAAATCTGGAGGGAAAGCATAACTTTCATCTCTCACACAACCCAGACAGGGAAGCTGGAATGGATTCGGAAGTCGTTCTATGTAATAAGATACAATTAAATGACTGAATTGTGAGGGAATAACATACCGTGACATACGCATCTAGCGCGTAGACTCGTACTTGCGAATCCTTTACCTTATTGTAGTTAGAATAATTATATTAGTAATAGCCTAACTACTTTAAGGGCTATCTACTAATAGCCCTACTTAATACCAAGATATTAGTAATAACTAGTAACTATTCCTATATATAGATTTCTAAATCTATCTACTATATTACTTAAATACCTTTATTATTAATATCTCTATCTATATAATAATCTACTATATAGTCTTTATAATTAGTTCTAAACTTTCTATCTATATAATAATCTACTATATACCTTCTTTCTTTCTATTTATTATAATAGAGCTATAATACCTTAAAGTACTTTATACTTTTCTAGTATATTTAGAATGTATTACCTTATATCTTTATTTATATAACTAAAAATACCTAAATAACTCTAATATAAGCTATAATAGTTACTATACTTAGTAGATTATATATTCTACTTAATCTTTATAATAAATTAAGAGTATTATAGTAGTTATAAAAGAGTCTTTTTAGACTAGAAGTTACTAGGTCTACTATATTAATATAACTCTTTATTTTCTTTTTCTACTATTATTTCTATTACTTAAAAGTTAATATAGCTAACTTACTAACGGGCTCTTCTAATAATATAAAAATATTCCTCCTAAGAACGTTCTACTTATTTCTAAATTTAATATTAATAATTTTATAGCTTCTAATCTTAGTATAATTACTTATATAGAACCTCGTATTTATATACTTTCTAGACGTAGCTTACTACTATTATTATTACTATTAGACTTAAGTAATAAATTAATATTACGGACTATACCTAGATAATAAGATATATAACTTAGGAAGTAATTAGCTTAGAAGTTATAGGATTATTAGAATAGTAGAATAACTACTTCTTAGGAGGAGATATAGAATAGCGGGACGAGCCTAGTAGTAATTCTATAAATACGTACTAGGAGGAGTATATAACATTCTATAGTTCCTATAGATCTTAGTACATCCTATAGATCTAGAGGTATAGAAAGTATAGGAATACTACTAAGAGTATAGAAAACTAGCCTTAGTAAGGCTAATACAAAGGGTATATAGGATAGGTATTTAGTAGGACTTTCCTTTCTCTCTTCCTAGTTATCTTATATTACTTTTCTTAAATTAGAGTTTTAAGATATATAAGTAGTAATAATACTTTACTTTAGTATACTAGTAATATATCTTTAGTTATCCTTATATATCTAGAATAGGGTCTCTAATAGGGTGGGTCTAAACCGATAGTTTTTAGATTAGGCTAGGGCGGGGTAGTATTTTAGGGTAGGTTATATAATTTAAGAGAAACCCGAACTAAACTATTAACCCGCCTAGACCCGCCCTATTAAAACGGGGCGGGTTTTTATTACTATAATTAGAATTAAGGTCTTAAAATACTTATATCTCTAGATCTAATAGGATATATATTTTTATAACTATATATTCTTATTCTCTAGATAATTCTCTATCTTTTAGATATTTAATATATAGATATAGTTATCTATAACTACCCTAGTAAGTCACGCTTTAAAACTATTTAGACCTAAATAGGGCGGATTAGATTTAGTTTTATAACCCGCCCTATTCCCTACCCCGCCCTATTAAAACCTAAAACCTAATAGGGCGGGTTTCTAATTCTAAAAACCGCCCCGAACCGCCCTATTAGGGACCCTAATCTAGAAACCCTATAGGGAATAAGAAGGTTAGATAGTTAGTAAAGGCGAGCTATATAGCCTTACCCCTTCGATAGCCTAAACCTAATAAATAATAGTCTAATATTCAGGATTAGTTCGAGGCCTTAATTATAAATAATAAGTTAGATTAACTAATTATAAGTTAATTACCTAACTCTTATACTTACCCTAAACCTATAGTAGGAAGAAAGTACGATATAATAGGTCTTTCTAAAGCGAAAGGAGTTATAAGGACTCTAGGGATTATACTATAAAGTACTAAGAAAACCGGCTATAATACTATAACTACCCTTATTACAAGTAGAGTTATAATAGTTAGTAGGTTATTATAAACTAAAGTTATAGAGTTAAGGTTAATATAGGAGATATATTAATAGCTAGTAGAACTAGTTTAGTACCTAGCCTAGCTTAATAAATAGTAATAATTATAGAGCTAAAAGTATAAATAGATCGTATAGAAGTAGAACTTGCGTAAAAAGAGGTAGAATCTAAGAGGAAACTAGCTAAGAAAGAGGCGGAGTTAAAGAAACTTAAGATAGGTATAAATCTTAAGCGAGATCCCCCTAAGAGATATAATAAGGATAAATAAGGACTAAAGAGATTACTTACCTAAGTAGACCTATTTCTAGAGGCTAATTAGGCGGTACTACTAGAAGTAGAGGATAAAATTAAGTATATTATAGAAAGACTTACTAGAAAAGTATTTAATTAGTTTAAACTAAAACTCTAAGATTACCTAGACTACGATATAGAAAAATAAGATAAAGAAACTTAGTAAATCTTTAGTAACTATAACTATTTTATTAAGAAACTAAAGGAGATCTTTAGAAACGTAGATAAGGTTAGGGAAGCTAAAAGAAGGGTTTAATAGTTAGTATAAAAGGGGTTAGCGACTACCTATATATTAGAATTCTAGTAGATATCTAGTAGGTTAGGATAGGTAAATAAGCCCCTTATTACCTACTACTATAAGTAGGGCCCCTAATAGGGCGGGTTAAACCCAGAACCTACCCGACTAGGGGGGGTAGGGTCGGGTTTTAGAGGCGGGTCTTAACCCTATAGACCTAATCTAACCCGACCCGCCAAGGCACGGGTTTACCCTATTACTTTAGGTTAGGTTAGGTAGGGGTAAAAGTTACGTAACTATATCTTTTAGAGTATTACTAAGTAAGGTAGATTAATTATATAGTAGTAGGAAGTCTTAGTATAAGGTAGCCTTAGATATATATTTAGGATTAGAAGCTTAGAAGTAAAAGATTATTCTATTATAAGAAGAGAAAAATATTATTATAGAAATAGAACGCCTAATAGTCTCCTAATAGTCTCCTAATAGCTAAATAGTTAAACTACTCTCCCTAATAATACCGCTTTAAGAGACGCTCCCTATTATTAGGAACGTTAATATCCTCCTTAATCTTATATATAGATAACTCCCTTCCTCCCTATAGAGTATAAAGACTTAAGTTACTATCTCTTTAAAGCGAGGGGCGATTACGAGTTAATTAACGCGTTAATAGGTAAGTTAATACGCGAGTAGATACGTACGAAGATACGCGTATAGATAGAGATACGCGACCTAATTGAGCGCGGTAACGGGTTTATAGACGGCTACTAACTTAACTACTAGAACCTTTAACTAATTCTAGATTATTACTTAATAATCCTTCCTCGTCCCTCTAAAGTCTATAGTAGAGAGTTCCTACTATAAGAGTAGACTTCTCTTTATTATCTAAAAGGGGGTTATCGTTAGGGTTAGTAGAATCCTCCCTATTACTAATCTTATTATAGCTAATTAATAGTTAGTTAATAAATATAGTAAGGACCTTACTTACCTACTAGCGCTTATCCTTAATCTCCTTATTATTTACCTTATCTATCCTTACTTATAATAAGTAGTAATCTAACTTATACGCTTTATACTTAACGTTAAGTTCGTAGTTATTAATTCTAAGTATAGAGAGGACTACTATACTATAAGTCCTATTATCCTACTAGTAGTTACTAGTAATACTAAACTCGCGCTTAATACTAATACTAGTAGCCTAGATACTAAAGATATCTCTAGCTATTATAGTAATCCGCGGAAAACGTAGCTTAATATACTTCTATTAGGAGAAAGGGTCTTTAAGGTACGTCGCTACTTTGTCTATAATACGTTAGAGACTATTAGGAGACTATTAGGAAAAAGGAAAAACTTACTCTATAAGCGGTAGTCGTCGAACTCTTTTTATCTATTAGATACTACCTCCCTACTATATCTAGATAATAAGGACGGCGGTATAGGGTCTATAGCTATATATAGTTAATCTATTATAGTATTAAGACTAACCTCATTTTGCTAAAGATATTATAGTAGCTCTCTTTAGCGTAGAGTAGGTATACGATAGGTATAGTCTTAATTATAAAGCTTCTTAAACTTACGCTAGTAAAACGCCTACTAGTTATACGAATCGTCTAAATCTAGAGCCTACTTATCTTAAGACTAGGTCTCTAACTTATAGCGAGGATTAAGAAGGATAGCTAAACTATATAGCTTTCTAGCCTAACTAGTAGATATTACGCTATAGTAGACCTATAGTTTCTCCTTTACCTTTATATATACCTTATATATCTCTATCTTCTACTAACGAGTCTTTTTCTCTAGTATCTATTATACATTCTTAATATAGTTATAGAGACGGTTATAGAGATTAAAAACTATATAGAGAGTAGGTAATTTTATTATACTAATAAGTACTATAAATATAGCGAAGGGACAAAGGATAGTAATAAGGTACTAGACTTAGCCCTATTTATTATCGCTAAGATATAGATACGCGTATTACCTCTATATATATATAATAATAGGATCTTTTAGCTAGTAGAGGCGTACTAGTATTTAGAAGGTAGAGTCCTATTGTATTTTAATATCTTAAATATAGTAGAATGTTCGAATCTTCTTAGATAAAGGGTACGACGTTCGAAACTATATCTCTTAGATAGCCTTAAAGGCTAACTAGCGTACTTTACTAGAGTTAATAAAGATTACGATCTATCGCGCCTTAGCTACTATATACGGAAGCTATATAGTATAGTTAGATAAGGTATATAATTAAATAGGGAATTAGAGACGCTAAGACTATTAGAGGACTATTAGGAACTTATACCTTACTATAAGTTAGTAGGAATCTCTCCTCTTATAAGAGCTATAGCTATTCTCTCCCCCTCTTCCTCCTAGTTCTTAATAAACTTATCCTTTATTAGTCTAATCTTAATATTAGAAAGAAGACTATTATAACTTAACTATATAATATACGAGATATACGGGTATAGGATAATCTCGTTTTAGATCCTAGAGGAGCAATATAACTTATTAATAGCTATATTTACCGACTTGGCCATAGTCTTATTATTTAATATATTATCTATAGTAAATATAATAACCCTATTAGTAATTTTGAAGTAGTAGAGTCGAGCTAGGATATATTTTGTAAGTTCTACCCCTTTATACTAGCTATAGTAGGGTTTAAATCCGATTATTACTTCCTATATTAACTAATTAGTAACCTAGTATACTTTAATAGTAAGGTAGCTATCCCTACGCGGAGTAGACTATCTATTAAGTATAATAGAGACCTTCTATAGTACTAGAGGAAGACGCTAACGGATTATATACTTAGAAATATCGCGTATTTAAAGGATTTCATTAGTAATAGTTGATAAGGAAACTAGTTTTAAGGCGATATCTTTATTAGCGCATATTATAAGTCGAATAAACTCTATATTATTAATAGTTATTATTGGCTACTTATACCTAATAATTATATAAATAAGCTAATTAGTAAAGTTAGTAAGGTAAGGCTTAAGGTCTCTAGATTAGGCTATTTCTCTCTTTTTATAGTTTTTCTAAGATTGATTAGTAAGGTTTTTAGCCTAATAGTCTTCTAATAGTCTTACCCCTTCTCTAAAGCCCTCCTCGACTATTATTTATACTAGTCCCTATACGACTAATTTACCTTTATACTTATTTCCTAAAATATAATCCGTTATAGTACTAGATCTATTACCTAGTTTAATATACTATATTACCTTATTGTATCGGGTATAGATTATCTTAGGGTCGCTAGTTATACGTAAAGCGCCTTTAATAAAGTAGGAGCGGTTTATAGCGCGAGTCTCTCTACCCTATTTAGAAAGCTTAGGCTTAGGCTTAGACGTCTCCGTCTTATACTATATTATATCTACCTACTAAGTATAGAAGTCGTCGGTATTAGTCGTAGTCTACTAGTAGTAAATATTATTCTAACTAACTCGTAGAAGTAGGTCTAAGGGTTATAAGATAAATAGAGAGGAGGATAAAGAGGTTATAATAATTTTAGTAAAGGCTAGTATAGGTACGGGTAGAAAAGAGGGTTAGTATTTAAGTTAGTATAGTTCTAGGTAGAAAGAGGGTTAGAATTTAGGACCCGTTAGATCTATACTTATTTACGGCGGTAGGGGTATTAGTAATCGCTAAGAAGAGAATAATAAGATCAAAGAATAAGAATAGAGTAAGAAACTATTAATAAAATAGATATCTAAGTAGCTAGAGGTGCTTTAAAGTAACGTATTATAAGATCTACGAAGTTATAGAGTAATCTATCGAGCGGAGTTATTTTTATCTTAAAATCTTAGAAATTTAAATATTTTTAGTTATATATTTAATAAAAAGAATACTCTAAGCGTAGACCTCTAAACTAATAACGTAATTATTATAATTACCTAATTATTTTAGTCTATAATCGAAGATTAGGTCTTTAAAGATTATATAAAAGATTTCCTAATAGTTTCCTAATAGTTATAGTAAAGAGAATTAAGCGTAGGAGTAAAATCTACTAATACCTACCTAAGGCTACCGATCCTACGGCTAAGAAGGATATAAAGCTATATTATAAGGAGCTTCGCACCGATATATTTAAGGACGCGATAGAGATATCTACTAACGAGGCCTAGATAAAGATAAAAGAGGCCGATACTACCTACTAAGAAGGATATACTAAGAAGGATATAAAGCTATACCTTATAAGGAGCTTCGTACTAATATATTTAAGAATACGATAGAGATATTTACCGACGAGGCCTAGATAAAGATAAAAGAGGCCAATACTACCTACTAAGAAGGATATACTAAGAAGGATATACTAAGAAGGATATACTAAGAAGGATATACTAAGAAGAATATAAAGCTATACCTTATAAGGAGCTTCGCACCGATATATTTAAGGACGCGATAGAGATATCTACCGATAAGGCCTAGATATTACTTCTCTTACTCTACTTACTATATACTAGTTACTATATATAGGCCTTCTTCGCTTATATTAAGGCCGTCTTCCTTAAGTATACCTAGGGCGAGGGTAATATAATTAACCTAGCTAATATCTAGTAAGGCTTCCGCTTAGAGGATATAAATATATACTTTATTATAAAGGTACTAGAACTATTACCTCTCCTACTCTACTTACTATATACCTTCCTTAAGTATACCTAGGGCGAGGGTAATATAATTAACCTAGCTAATATCTAGTAAGGCTTCTGCTTAGAGGATATAAATATATACTTTATCGCAAAGGTACTAGAACTATTACCTCTCTTACTCTACTTACTATATACCTTTATTAAGTATACCTAGGGTAAGGGTAACGTAATTAACCTAGCTAATATCTAGTAAGACTTTGGCTTGGAGGATATAAATATATACTTTATTATAAAGGTACCTCTCCTAAACTAGCGATATCTTTATATTAATTAGCCCTACCGGCGCTATTATAACTACTACTAGTATTATTATTTAATTATTTCAGTCTATAATCGAAGATTAGGTCTTTAAAGATTATACGAAAGACTTTCTAATAGTTTCCTAATAGTTATAGTAAAGAGAATTAAGCCTAGGAGTAAAACTTTTTATTTAGCTACTACTAGTATTATTTATAGTAGTATAAGTCCAAATACCTTAACGCCTCCTACCGACGGGTATTAAACTCTAAAAAAATATATAGACCTTAATAACTTTAGCTTATACTAATAAAATCGCCATTACTATAAATTCTCCTTACTAACCTAATATCCTTCGCCTAGATAGTAATAAAGGTTTCCTTAGCGTACTAGGTATAGCCTTATACGTAGTAGTCTTCTAAGCGGCCTTTTACCTAAGGGCTTTACTAGGCTACTTACTACTAGTAGCCGCCCGTACCGTAATAATAGCCGAGGTTTTTATATTTACTTTTACCTAGATTTTAAGTAAGTAATTTTATTAATTATATATAGTAATACGTAAGAATAAGAAGATACTAATAGATTAAATTAAGAGGGTAGGGATTAATTGAGTAATTAATTAATTAATAGATTAATTAGTAGATTAATAAGTAGGTTAGAAGAAAAAAATAGCGGGTATTAACTTTTTACTTCTATACTAGTGCTAGAAGTAGCTCCGAATCCCTAAAGTTACCCTAGGGTACTACCTAATCGTACTTTAATTTCTACCTTAATCTACTTTATACTCTCGCTAAAATAACCTTACTTATTTCTACTAATTACGTCGTAATTGCCCTATATTACTAAATTATTATATTAGACTATTAGTAGACTATTAGACTTTTTCGCCGCAATACCGCCTAAAGCCCCTAAAAAAAGATTAATAAACCCGTATACTATTAAAGAATTAGCGCGTCGCAGTAAGCTTAGAGGGTTTAATAAGAAGAAGAGTAACGCTAATCGCGCGCTTAAGACCGCTAAATCTACTATATATAAGAAAGTTAAGTCCTAAGATAGCTTTAGTATACTAGGTAAAGATTAATAGGACGCGCTTTTGGCAAAGGCGGTCTAGATAGTTAATAAGAAACGGTATATTTATCCTAATAGTCTTCTAATAGTTTTAACTAATATCTACGCGTAGTAAAGTTAACAGTATATATCTAGTAGTACTTAAACGTCCTACTAACGAAATTATACGCGACTCCTTACCTAAAATAGCTACATCTGAAGATAATAATAGGGTGGAGTTAAATAATAATATAGAGATTAATAAAGAGCCGCCTAATACTCCTATGAATAATAAGGAGGATATATTAATACAGTTAGCTATAAATAGATATACTACGTACTATAAAGCTCTATTCGATACTTCGCGAAAATTATAGTAGGAAATTGGTTAGATTCTTAATAATAAGGTAAATAGAAAGCTATATAACGTTCGCAAGTATAAGCTAGATTGTATCTACCTTTATATTAATAAAGACGACTTAGAAGTATACTATTATTTTCCTAATAGTCTCCTAATAGTCTCTAACTTATTTTAGGAGCTTAACTCTACTAGTAGATACCCTACTATATAATAAACCTCTATCTTACCCCTACAATTCTTTATACTACTAGAAATTACCCTTATATATAATAGAATAGCTACTATAAATATCTTCGATTTACTCCCTAGTCCTACTACCTAGTAGGTAGTATATCCTAAGGACGAGGTAGTATCAAGGAAGGATCTACCTAATCCAATTCTTACTATAGAAGTATATAAATTAATACTTAGTAATAAAAGAGATACGCGTAGCAGGTATAGTAGAATATGCGATATAGATATTAATAAGCTTATAATAATCCCGAGCCCTAAGTAAAAGACTAATAGGCTTAGTAATTATATTAGTAATAATAACCTAGTTATTAGGGAGAATCAGTTAAAAGCTATACGAGAGAATAAGAGTATTAACGAAGAAGGGGACGAGGATAATAATAATAATAATAATAATAATAAGGAGGAGGAGGAGGAGAAGGAGGTAGATTCTAAGCCTATTCTAGATATTATATACACAGGCGATATTTTAGACTTCTTAGATAATAAAGAGTAGGACTCTTTTAACCTATTCAATTATACTATAAAATAAAATAGTTAACTTCCTTACTACTACTTAACTCTCTCTTCTTTAACCGTTTTAGATTATCTTTAACTATTAGGAGACTATTAGGAAACTACTAGAAAACTACTAGGAAGCTACTAGAAAATTACTAGGAAACTACTAGGAAGCTCTTAGCTATAATAATTATATAATATATTTTAGCCTATTATATAAGCATTATGTATAACCCGAGCTTAGGTTTGGGTTAGATTTAATAATATTCTAAAACCTACCCTAGGGACCCAACCCACCCCTATTCAACCCGACCCTAGGTTAAGTAGAGTATATACCCCTATACCCCAACCCAACCCGCCCTATTAGGAGCCCTACCCCCTAAGCTCTAAGGAGTATTAGATAATATAAGGTCCCTAGAGAACTAAGTATCGTAAGTAGTAGGCGCCTTAAACCTATTCTATATAATATTAGTATAGGATTTGTATAGAGAAATATTACTTACTATCTAGCGTAACTAGCTAGTATAGGGTCCCTAATAGGGCGGTTTAGGGCGGTTTTTAGAATTAGAAACCCGCCCCGTTAGGTTTCGGGTTTTAATAGGGTAGGGCGGGGAATAGGGCGGGTTATAAGACTAAATCTAAACCGCTATATTCGGGTCTAAACGGTTTTAAAGCGTGACTTACTAGGGTAGTTATAGATAACTATTATAGTAGGGACTACTATATAACAAGATAGAATGGTATAGATTATATAATATAAATATTATAGGTACTTGGCGGAGGTATATCTATTACTATAGGGTAATAAGGAATATTAGTACTAGGGAACTACCTTAGGTACTCGACAAAGAAGATACTTAACTATTATTAAGGTAGATATAGATAATATACCTTATAAGATTATTAGATCTTATACTATAGCATTGATAATACTATTTATACCTATTATTATATAGTTACTTCTACCTTTAGATAATACCTTTAGGCTTTTATTCTATCTTTATAATCCTAAATTATCTTATCTAATCTTTCTTTAGTACGTATACTATCTACTAATATTAGACTTAGGATAGCTAGTAATAATACCTTAATATTATTAATCGCGCTTATCTACTACATTTCTTTAGTATAGCTAATATAGAAGACTCGCTAATAAACTATAGATTTATTATATTAGCTTAGTATATATTACGGAAAGGTTTACTTATAATATAGACGATACTATTACTACGACTTTATACTATTGTAGTATTACTAGATCTTAATAATATTATAGCCTTATTACGGTATTTACTACTACTAGCCTTATTATAGTAAAACTACTTCGTAGCCTTACTATAGTATTAAGATATTATAGCCTTATCACGGCGCCCTTTATAGCCTTACTACGGCGATACTATTTATTACCTTATTATAGTAATACTAATACTACCTCGAAGCCTTATTATAGCAACGAGATATTTTAGCCTTATTACGGCGACCTTATATTAAAGCCTTATTATAGTAATAATACCTTTATAGCCTTATTATAGTAGTATTATTATATAACCTTATTACGGTATATATATAACTTACTATAGTTACCTATATAGAGCGTATACGGCTTACTATAGTTAGCTCGACTATACGGCTTCCTATAGCTATCTAACTACTTACTTACCTTACTACGGTATATATATACTATAACTTACTATAATTACCTCGGCTTACTATAGCTAACTTTATATACTAAATTACTACTATAGCTTATCTAACGGCGGTATTAGATATATATATTCTTTAGTTAATCTATCTAGATTACCGAGATTACTATAGAGGCTATAATATAGAGAATATACCTTATTCTAAGGTCGACGTAGTACTAATACGGCGAAGGCTAAGGTACGAATAAAGGAACTCGTACATATAGAACGTTAATAGGACGATCTTTAGGATAGTAGATAATAGTATATCTACGCTACGTATATACCTTAACCTTCTACTATTATAAACCTAAAAAAAAAAAACTACTTATTCTTAGGAGACGGACGTGATATATCTAGCCTAGTTTAGTATACGCTTATCTATATAATCCTAGAACTTCTTATACTTACCTAATTAGCTTTAAGACTACTATAACGTTAGTATCTAATCTATCTAGAAAACGACTACTATACTAAGAATAACTATATATAATCTTACCTTAAAACTTAATCTAAAAATATTAGAGAAATAACTAATACTATACTATTAATTAATACGTAGGCCCTATAAGACCTATAACCTACTATTACTAGCGAGACTAATATTAGCGCGGCCAAAAATACCCCTAATCTAGGAGCTTCTAAAGAGTATTATACGGCTTTAGATAGTAACTATACTACTACTAGTAGTAGACTATCTAGGGGTAATTTTATCTCTATATATTAACGTTAGTTTACTATAGCTTAAGTAGTAGAGATAATACGAAGTACTACTAACCCTAGTAGTACTATACGTACTATACGCTACGATCCTAGGAACCTTACTCTTCCTTATAGATACGCCTTTAATAGTAAGAATATATTAGGCTTCTTAGCTAGACTTAAAGAATAATACGAAGTTTTCGAGATCTCCTAGGATACCTATAAGTATTAAGGACTCCTTACTAACTATTATCCTAATCTTTATAACGACGTGAAGAACCTTAACGGCTAGATTAATAAGGACTAGGACTAACTTAAGACCGTATTCTATAAAGAATACGTAGTATAGGACGAGCGTTAAATAAAAGAAAGCCTTATATATCTTAAAGAGATTACTAAGAAAAGTAAAATAGGCGTTCTTAGGACTAAAGGCTTTATTAAAGAGTTTAAGACCTATTAGCTATTAGTTTATAATAGCGGTAAAGTTACTATATTAGCTAGCGCGCGTATATTCCTTTATAGCCTACCTATTAAGGTTAAGTAATAGATTAGCCTTACTATTCCTATTAAATCTTCGTCTTGTTATACCTACGAGGATACTAATAAGATTATTATAGAAGTAGAATATATCGTGAACGGACGAGAAGATATAATAGTATTTATACTTAGTAAAAGTAACGATAAGACCCTAGAGCGTATTACTAATAAATCTATTAAAAAGAGAAATAAAAACTTGTCTAATAGACGTACTTAACCCTCGAGCCCTATAAAGATAAACTAAGATCTATTAGATATATTAGAGAATCTTTATATTAGTAGTATTAGTAGAGAGACTACGTTTAATACGATCTAGTATACTTATAACCCTTCTTTTACTATTATCTGTAACGATACTATCTAGTATATATTAGCCTCTAAGTAGATCTATAAGAAGTTTCGTTTAAACTATACTTAATAGTAGTAAGTCTCGAACGTTATAGCCTTAGGTATGTAATATAATACTAATACTTCTTAGCCTACTACTAGACCTACTAGTACGGCTCCTTAGCTATACCTTAGGTATAGTAGCACGAGCTATACAATATTTAGTAAGAGAGAAAGTTACCTTTATAAGCTATTTAAGTAAGGTATTATCTATTATAGTTTACGAGATAGCGTACGAGGCCTATACTAGGGAACGGAAGCTAGCCCTAGCGATAGACTTATAGATCTTCGTAATTATAGCGCATCTCTCTAGGTTAACTAGATTAAAGCGATATAATAGGAACGATAGAACGGAAGGCCTAACGTGTTAGTAATCTATATCTTAAATATATATAATAATAATAACGATTACGACCGGAAGTATATTCGTATTATATTACCTAAGATAGGCTAAGTCGCTACGGTAGGTAGGCCTAGAAAAGATAAGGCCCCTAAGAAAGCTTTAAATATTATACTAGGAAATTCTTTTACGAAGGTAATAAAGCCTTCTACGTCTAAATCTACGAGGGTAAAGTATACTATACCTAGACAGTTCTAGTAAATACTTAATAATAGAATAGTAGACCTTCGCGAGCTATAGATAAATAAATAAACGATATTAGTAATAATAACGATACTATAGTATAAAGTATATAACCTACTACGAAGAAAAGATCTAGAAATATAAATCCTATCTTTAAATAGCTCCTTACGGCGAGTAATAAAAGGTAAGTCTAAAGCGGCCTTATTTAGAGAATCTTAAAGGAGCGTAGTATTACGATCTTGTTAGAAGAAGTATTTGTATATATACCTAGTTTCTCTAACTTTATATTTAAACGTTTACCGGTAGATATTACTAAGACCGTCGAACTAACTATAGAGGCTACTAGGGCTTTACGTACTTAGAAGAGGGTAGAACGTACTATAAAGAAGAAGAATACTTAGGGTAAAACTATTAGGATTAACTAGATCTAGATACCATTAGGTATAGATATATATATAGTCCTTAACGAGCTCGAGGATTCTAAGGTTAGCCTAAAGATTATTATAGTATAGGCTATTAAACTTATTAATCGTACTAATAGTAAACGTCGTATCTTTACTAGCTCTCTAACTACTAAGGTTATAATTAGCGGAGTATCTAGAGTAGGACTCGTCGATACGGGAGTAGAGATAAACGTTATAAGCGAGGCCGTAGTATTTTCCTTTAGACTTAGCGTAAACGAATTTAGCGATCCTTTATAGCGTAAGATTAAAGATAATATTACTATAGTAGATAGAACCGCCGTATAAATTATTAAATAGACGATAGTAAGTATACGTATCTTAGACTCGGACTTTATATATAATAATACTTTCTTTATTATCCTTATAAAGTATATACGCTTAATTATCCTAGGTTAGCTATTTTCCCTTCATTCTTCTCTTAGAATTAATTACGAGCTAGACGATATAATCCGATATATTACCCGATCTATTAATAGCCGTAAAAGTATAAAATAGAGAGCCTATACTCCCGATTATAATTATAAGGCTAGGATTAGGGGTATAATTCTAGGTACTAAGAAGACTCGTATTACCAAGGAAGAAGGAAGTAGAAGTAGCCCTAGTAGTAATAAGGAGGACGAGGATCTTTTAGATTATAAAGATCTAATAAGTACGAGTAATAAGAAGACGTCTAAGGATAAAGAATATAATATAGAAAACTAGAGTATAAAACTATTAAGCCTAGTAATTCTTCCGCGTTAGCTTATCTAGGCGCTATTATTATATAAAACGATAATAATTATTAATACTTACCTAAATTATTCTTTAACTTATAAGAATACTTAATTAGTTCTCCGCGCAATACGCGCGAATAATTAGCTTAATCTATACTAATAAGAAGGTATTTAGGCTTAAGATAAAGAAATAAAAGATATAGTAAGAGTATCTTTAGTAAAGAAGAGCGCGAGTATTAAATTTTAGTATAGCTAGGGTTAATTTTAGCGGGGCCGATAAAGTAAACTCGGACCCTAATTAGCTAGAATAGACTTCTTAACTTCTAGCGCGCGCCCTAGATATTAAACTACTAATAATAGAACGCTAAGAAATCTTATAATATTAATAAAATTTACTACTATATATTTCTACGCTTTATAAGCGTAAAGCTAATAAAGTTAGGCCTCTTAATATTCCTCTTAAGGACGGGAGCACGCCTAGCGGCCTTATTAACTAGAGAAGCGTTATCTGGCGCGAATAGATAAGTAATAAGCCAGATTCTAATCTAGACTTATATTTTAAGAAACGTTATACGACGTTCCTACGAGGTACGAGACTTATAGAAGAGTACTTCGAAGTAATATATATTAATCTAGATCTAAGCGCTAAAGAGAAAGCATTTATTAAAGAAATACTATACTATAGAGAGCCTACCCTAGTATAGGAGTTCTCTAAATATAGTAAAGTACGACGAGAAGTCGTACCCTCCTTAAGTTATTTATATAGTTAATTACGTTCTATAGTAAGCGAAATCTTTTAATATTCTAAAAGTATTATATCTAGTCGCTTAAAAGATCTTTTAAGAGCGTATTAATACGAAAGGACTCGAGCTAAGCTATACTCCTTATCGTAACCTATAGTTCCTCATTACGAAGAAGAATAAAGATTATTAACTAAGTAATAGCGCGATAAAAATTAATAGCGTAACTATTAGAGACGCGAATATTCCTTCTTCTATAGATAAGTTTATAGATATATTTTCTAGATATTAATATATCTTACTTACTAACCTATTCTCTAGCTACGATTAGTTAGAACTTACTAAAGAAAGTAGAGACCTTACCTCCTTCTAATACTCTTTTAGTCTTTACTAAATAATAATATTACCTTAAGGCGCTACTAATTCTATTATATAATTCTACTACGTTACGAAAACGATTATTTGTTACTAGATATATACGAGCGACGTCTACGTCGATAACGTCCTTTATAAGCTTAATAAAGATTATAGAGACGAGATAAGCGAGATCCCTAGTATAAGGTATAATATCTTTAAGTATATATATAACCTTAATACGTTATTAGCTAATATTAAAAGAGTAGGAGCTACGGTCTCTAATAAGAAGTTTAATATCTATATAGAAGGTCTTTATATTATTAGATATTAGTACGATAAATAAGGTCGTTATCTAGACGAATTAAAGGTTACGGCTATTTTAGAATAGCGTAAACCTAGGATTTTAAAATCTATACAAGTATTTATCGGAATATACGTATATTATTATATATAGATTAAAGAGTTTACGATACTCGCGGAATCTATCTTTTATCTTTTTAAGAAAGGTATAGAGTTTATCTAGGGCGACGCCTAATAATAATCTATAGTAGGTCTTTAAAAGGCTCTTACGAGCGCTCCTACGTTAAAACCCATATAATACGACAAAGACGCCGGTAAGATTATATTAGCCGTTAACGTATCTACTAAGGGATAGGGAGTAGAAATTAGGTAAGTTTATAATAGAAAGCAATATCTATATTAATACGCGAGCGGTATATAGTCAATTATAGAAAGAAAATATAACGTAGTTAAGCTTGAATATCGTACTCTTCTAAATATACTTAAGAAGTTCAAGATCTACCTATAGGGCGTACGCTTTGTAGTAGAGACGGACGCTAAGATACTTAATTTTTAATTAAATAGGATAGCCTCTAATATTATAGGCGCGCTCGTCACGCGATAGCTCGCGTAGATTATAATATAGAACTTCGACGTACAATATATTAAAGGAAAGAAGAATACCGTCGCTAATAGGCTCTTCTAATAATATAAAGACGTTCCTCCTAAGGATATTCCGCTTATTCCTAAATTTAATATTAACGATTTTGTAGCTTCTAATCTTAGTATAATTACTTATATAGGACCTCGTATTTACGTACTTTCTAGATATAACTTACTACTATTATTATTATTAGACTCGAGCGATAGGTCGGGCTCTTAATAGACGAGCGGCGAAGATCTAATAGTAGAAGGACGCCGTATATAGTAAGGCTTAGATAGTAATTATTCTAACAAATATTATATAATTACTAATTATCTAAGAACGCTTCGGCGACCGTAGTAATATAGTAATACTAAGGAATACGCTTCAATTAAGCGTAAAGCTTTTTCTTATCTAGTAATACGATAATAACTTTTCTATTATAGTAGACAAGACTCGCTATATCGACGTATAATTAACGATCTAAATAAACGAAAAGAGATTATTCGAAGGCTCTATAACGACTATAGTTATAAAGAAAGAGAATTAACTATATAACTCGTTAAATAGCGTTACTATTAGTTAGAATATTATCTTAATATTAGCGCTTATATTAGGGAATATCCTACCTACTAAATAGACGATTAGAATAAGGTTAATAAAGGCCTTAATATAACGAAGGTACGGAGTAAGATCCTTAGTATATAATAGGCTATTAACTATACTAGGATGCCTAAAAGAGATGGTTTCGAATATATCGTCTATATACGAGAAGAACTTAGTAGATAGAGCGAAGCTAAGGCTCTCTATAGCTCTCCTAATACTAAGTAGATTATAGATTTTATCTTTAAATATATTATATATAGATAGGGAGTACTATTAGAAATGGGCATAGACAGCGGCCCTAAGAATAGACGCTTTATAGAAGTATTATTATAACTTTATTATACGAAAAAGATCTAGATCTCGCCCTATAATTCTTAAGGTTAGGGAGGTATTAAGTAAGTATATTGCCTACTTATTACTACGTTACGGAAGATAATACGTAGTAGTACTAAGCTATAGGTACTACTCCTACCTACTATACTATAGGTAGACCTTATAACGGTAAAAAGAATAACTAGTATAATACCCGCTAAGATAATATTAGGAGAAGAGTATATTCTCCCTATTGAGCTTAAAATAACGACTTAGCGTACTTTGGATTGGTAATTAGTTTATACTATAGAAGACCTCCTCGTAATAAGGGTAATATAACTTAATCTATAAGAAAACGACTTACGAGAGGTAGTAGTACAATAATAAAGGTTACGTTAAGAAGTAATTAAATATTAGGAGTTATTATAAGTAATACGACGCCGTCGTATAAAGATAGAAGTTAGAACGTTAGTACTCCTATATAATACTAAGATTATACGAGACTACGGCCGTAAACTAGAATTTAGATAGCTAGGACCTTATAGAACTTTAAAGATTTTTTTAGACTTCGATACTAATTAGCGTATCGGGAGCTATAAGCTATCTAAGCTTAATAGTACCGTCGCTTTCCCTTCGATCCGTACGGATCGTATTAGAATCTTTATACCTTAAGTACCTAAAGACCCTTCCTTAGATTCTAAGACTTTAAACCCTATACGAGAGAACTCTAATAACGCTTTTAACTATACTTATAAAGAACCTCGCGATAACGAATCTAATAACCCTTAACCCTTCGTACGTGTTACTAACCCCGTAGGTTTTAATAGAGAGGATTATTAGATCTTCTTAGATTATAAAAAGGATAATCTATAGGCCGATAAACCCGTTAATCCTAAGAACGACCCCGTAGTAGAGATTACACGTCTAGAAGACTTTAATACTAATAAGTATAAGGATTATTTCGACGATATCCTCCTAGACCCGGATCCTAACGAGGAAAACTAACCTATTATAAATATAATAATAGACCCGCCTTTATCTTTCTTATTATATCTTCCCCTTTTATCTTCTCTTTAATCTTTAGAATATAACCTATAAGAGATAAGACGCTAATAGCTTCGGTATCTATATTATACTATATATTATAGATAGCTAGGCTTATAACGGTTATAACCGGGCCTAATATACGATTTATAAGACCCGCTTTTATCTTCTTTATTAATACACCTTCTTCACCCTCTTTTCAACCTTTAACTGGATTTAGGCGAACGTAGGATTTGTAATTAACCAGCCCGCGTCGACTTAACGACGTTAAGCCTCTAATATTACTATATAATAACCCTATAACCTCTAAATATGCCGCGCGCACTTTTATATTATACTATATATATACTTAAACTATACCCTATAATGCCGTATATTATAGACGGTTAGGCTTATAACGGTTATAACTGGGCCTAATATATAACTAGTAGACCCGCTTTTATCTTCTTTATTAAAGTAACTTCTTCGCCTTCTTTTTAACCTTTTAATAACTCTTATCTACCTAATACTAAATAGGAGTATATTGGCGGTAGTACTACTGTTAAAATAATAATACGTTAACTAGAGAAGGCTAAGGCTTTAAGCGTACCCCGCGTCCTTTATTAAAAGACTCTATAGAGCCGTATATTATAGATCTCGAGGCTGGAGACGGTTATAAAAGGGTATATTATAGTCGCTTATATACGGTAATACTTATAATTCGCGGGAATAGCTATATATTATAAATCTTAAGGCTTACGACGGTTATAACCGGGCCTAATATATAACCGGTAGACCCGCTTTTATCTTCTTTATTAGGGTAACTTCTTCACCTTCTTATTAATTCTTTAATAATATCTGCCCAAGAGATATACTTTTAGTTATACGTAGAAGGAATCTTAAAGGTAGTAAGAGCGTAGCTCGCGTATATATATAACGAGTATATATATATAGCGAATACGTAGCAAATATATATACGTAGCGAAAGAGTAGCGTATACGCGGTAAATAAAATGTAGTAAACGTATAGCGAATATAAATAAAAGAGTAGAGAATGAGTATAATATATTACGTCTTCTAATAGATACTATATTATTATATAGATATCTTCTTAGTTTCTATCACGTTCTATCGTTACTATATAATAAATAATTAAAGCTACTAATACTTCCTTAAGTATCGCGGGACTCTAAAAAGATCTAATATTCTTTATATATAAGGTATTTCTTTTCCAAGAAGTTTGGACGCACTTAAAGTACTATAGTATACGACTTTCTAAATATAGGGACTTAGAGATATAGCTTTCTAAGAAGTTCTTTATATACTTAATTATCTTTACTAATATCTAATAGACAAAACTAATATATTATTTAAACGCGCGTAAATATACTAACTTGCGAAGCGTACTTATTTAGGTTATATAATAACCCTTTATTATTATTATAAACTTTATATAATGCGTATTATATATTGTAGTCCTTAGACAATACTAATATTATATTATAATAGATAAATTTCCCTCCGTATAACGGATTCCCGGCGGCGAAAATCTTAAAATAGACTTAACTAACTTCCGGCGCGCACCCTAGATATTAATATTAGTAACGAACCTTAAAACTAAAACTTTAATAACGATAACTATAAAGATATAAAGCGACTCTACGATACTTTTAATATAATACTTATTTACCCTAAGATTATTGGGATCCTTATAATCTATATTAACGTATATACTATACGACGACGTCGTCGTATATAACGTATAGTACTATATACCTAATATTCTAAACTACGGTTCTAGTAGTTTATATATCGTTAGTCGCCGAGCTTTTAATTTAGTTAACCCCGTATTTTCGAGATTAATATTATTCTTTAGCAAATGTTATACGTTAATATTAGGCGTTAATAACTGTTTATCGTATAATATTATGGTAAATATCGTCCTTTAATTAGGCAATTGTTGCTGTTTTAACGAATATTATATATATAATATTCCTAAAGAATACTTACTCTAATATTTTAAAAGTATACCTTACTTATACTTTCTCTTCTTTAAAACCTTTTACTTTAAGACACTAACTAACTATATAGATATTAACCACGTTCCCTCGTTAGTCTAATTATTTAATTTAAAAAATTCTTCTTTATAACCTTAATCTTTTTATACTACTATATTATCTTTACAATAGACCCGTAGCCGCAAGGGTAAGGGTAAAGAGATAACTAATAATTCGATAGTACTTGTGCTAGCTACGCCTGTAATAACCTAGGTATCCCTAGGTTTAGCGCTTACTCTAATATAGTACGCCGAGCTTAACTTAATTAACTAGAACTTCGACGAATAGAAGACTAATATTGATAATATAGGAAATAAAGAACGTATTAACTATCTCGTAGTAATCTATAGTTAGATCGTAATAAACGAATAACGTTTATAGTTTAGTAGTACTTTATTTATCGAATACTTACGTATACGTACTAATAATACCTTTAAATAGCTCGCTCTTAATGCTACTACCCTTAAGGAAGTACTTAAAGATAGAGAGCTTAAAGTCGTAGGACGCCTAGCTAAGAAAGGATAGAAGATACTTACTACTACGAAGAACGCCTATAATAAAATTCGAAAGCTTCGAAGCAGCGCCGACAAAGATATTAATAATAACGTGAAATAGATAGACGTAATTACCGGTTTAGTAGATAACTAATAGTCTCCTCTTTACCTTAATAGTCTTAACGATATATTGCTATTAACGGGAGAGTATTAACTAGGTCGTAATATACTAATATAACTTCGTAAGTTTCTTAAAATAATAATTAACTAACTAGTAACGAGGGTCCTCGAATACTTTTACGGCGTAATCTACGATTATCTCTTAAAGTAGAACTTGCGCGCCCGTAATACCTATAAGCTCTAGGCGAATAATATCGTTAAGCTAATTAATATCGTCGGTATAAAAGATAGTAATAAGGTAGACTCGGCAATCTTTAGCAAATATAAAGACCTACCTTATAATTAGATTAACTTTAAGTTAATTTCTTACGTACGTTACCTCTTACCTATTAAGCTTAAGTATTATAAGAATTATAATATCCGTATAAAGCCTGTTATATAGAAAGAGATAGACGAGCTATTTAGGGTTTATATAACGACGAAGGAAGACGATATAGCCCTAGTAGATAAGCTATCGGAGCGATTATCCGTCATATCGTATAATATAAGTACGTTAGAGGGGGAGATTGATAATAAAATCCTATAGACGTATAGTATACGCGTTATATACTTAAAAGGTAAAGGTAAGGCGCCCGTAGATAACAACTTCGTTTTAGAAGATATAGTAGTCCTTAAGACGTCTATAAATAAATTTACGTATACCTATACTAATAAGGTAAAGAAGCTTCGCGTATAAGACTATAAGCTATAAGAGATTATACCTATACGTATTAAGTAGATAGGCTTAGACGTTAAGATTGAGGATAAGAAGAAGGTCTTTGTTATACGTAATAAACCTTATAATTTCTAGAAGTTCGCTAAGTCTATTATCGTATTAAAGGACGAGTACTACCCGATATACTTACGCGCTATAGTAGGTATAAGCGGCCTCTAGATACGATAAGGATCTAACAACGATATCTTTATATATCTCTAAGAATTCTTAGAATATAATAATCCTATTACCTTTATAATACCAGAGGACCGCTATATATAGTTCCGTCTCTTAGATCGCCCTAAGGTCTACTCTAATTATATTAGAGTTTACGTATATAAGCTACTTTATACTTACGAGTTCGAGAACTATTAACTTAAGAAAGACTTATAGGATATACTCTATAAGAATATCTAGACGGAGGCTAAGCTTATAGAATAGGATAAGAACGGTAGTATCCTTAACTAGAATACCTTTAAATACTAGAATAAGCCTACTATAGTTCTTAATAAAGCTCTCGCTAACGTCGAATACTTTAAGTATATCCCGTAGGGCTTTGCTAAGTTAGGCGATAACTAGACTATTAAGGAACTCGCTAAGATTGAATTGGTATACTACCTATAGTATCTTTATAAGGTAAATAGTAAGTATAATCTTAGCTAGAATCGTACTATATACTATAGTATTATATAGTAGGTAATACGCTAGTCCCTTTACTATTAGCTCTATTACGTAAGTCTTCGCCAAGATCGATAGCTATAGATAATCTTATATCTATATTACTATAAGACGACCTAGAAGGGTGATAATATCTTCTTCTACTATATTAATATTAATATAAAGGAAGCTCTTTAGACTAGAAAGGGTATTAACTAGATCTAGGGTAGTCTTACGGTATTTAGTAAGACTAAGAATAACTATACTTAGTATATTCTAAAGATATATAAGACGGAGAATACGTAGGTATAGTAGGATATTAACTAGAAGCGTAGTATATCGCTTAGCAATAGCTATATCGCGAAGATTCTTCCTACTATATAGATAAAAGACGACGTTACGGAGTTTAATATAGACTTTACTCGCTAGATTGCGCCTAATTATACTATACGTATTACTTATCCCCTTAACTTCTATAGATTAAAAGGTAAGGTAGATAGCGTACGACTAACTATACTACTATAGTACTACGGTATCTAAGGTAATTACTTAACTCTCGAGATCCTAGAAGGTAGGACTTGGGAAGAACTTATACGCGTATACTATAACCTATAGGTTAGCCTAGTATCGCTATCTAGATACTCTATTAACTATAGTAAACTACTATATCTATTCCCTACTAAAGTCTCTTTATACTCTACGAATACGATTACGTAGGCACTAATTGGACGCCTTAAGTAGGATAACCTCGACGTCTTTAATAAGGTTAAGATAATTATAACTAATATTAATTATATAAAGTCGAAGATTAAGGAGTAGGATACGGAGATAACGAAGCTTATTAGTAAGAGGTTCGCCTTATTTATTAAGAAGGAGATAAACGTCTATAGTGTATAGAGCTTCTTTTATTATAACTTCGTATAAACTCCTATTCCTAAGCTAGTATAGTACTTTATATATAAGGACTTAGAAGAGGAGCTTTAGGAGGTATATAATAATATCCCTAATAACTCTATAGAGGACGATAATATAGAGATAAAGCTTAACGCAGATACTTAAGTATAGTAATAGAGTATAATAGAGTATAATAGAGATAGAGTATAGTAGACTTTTCGGTTCCTTTAATAATATACTCGCAGATAGTATAATTTTACGGTTCCTTTAATAATAATAATAATATACTTATAGATAGTATAATTTGAAATTTAGAATAGAAGTATAGTATTAAGGGACGATATATACTTTAGCCGGCGGGGGAGGGAATATAGTAGGGACTACTATATAATAAGATAGAATAGTATAGATTATATAATATAAATATTATAGGTACTTAGCGGAGGTATATCTATTACTATAGGGCGATAAGGAATATTAGTACTAGGGAACCACCTTAGGTACTCGACGAAGAAGATACTTAACTATCGTTAAGGTAGATATAGATAATATACCTTATAAGATTATTAGATCTTATGCTATAGTATTAATAATACTATTTATACCTATTATTACACAGTTACTTCTACCTTCGGATAATACCTTTAGACTTTTATTCTATCTTTATAATCCTAAATCGTCTTATCTAATCTTTCTTCCGTACGTATACTATCTGATGACATTGGACTTAGGATGGCTAGTAATAAATACCTTGACATTATTAATCGCGCTTATCCACCACACTATATCTATATATTAAATACCTAAAAGATAGAGAATTACCTAGAGAATAAGAATATATAGTTATAAAAATATATATCCTATTAGATCTAGAGATACAAGTATTTTGATGCCTTAATTCTAATTATAGTAATAAAAACCCGCCCCGTTTTAACAGGGCGGGTTTAGTTAGTTTAACGGTTTAGTTCGGGTTCCTCTTAAATTATATAACCCGCCCTAAAATACCGCCCTACCCTAGCCTAATCCAAAAGCCGTTAGTTTAGACCCGCCCTATTAGGGACCCTAAGCTAGTAATATCTAGTATAGTATTAGTAGCTACGACCTACTCGCGTAAGGTAAGTATAGCTATAGCGTTTTTACTAGACCTACCCTAGGTTTTAGAGGCTTTACCCGTAGCCTCCTTAGCTAGAAGATATATAGTCGTAAGCTTATTAAACTACTTATAGTAGTAAGTAAGGTACTCTTCTATAGGTTCCTCCTCTAAAAAGAAAAGGGAGTAGTTAGAAAATAAGGCGTATATTAGAAGTAAGTTAAAATAAACCGTCGCAAATCTACTCTATAGTCTCTAATAAAATATTAGCTACCTTATATAACTTCTCTATGACCTATAAATTAGGTTAATCTAATACGAACGTAGCGCGAGTATTATACGAATACTTATAGGAGTATATAGGTAGCGTATACCGTAGTAATAAGTATACTTCTAAAGAAATAGCTTATTATAGGTAAGAACCTTATCTAGCTTACGCGCGTAGCGTACGTAGGTCGCCTAATAAAGGGGCTTAGTATCTAGGTAGTTCTCTATTATAAGTTTAAGGAGGTATATAAGAGTTAAGTATAAGGAGGGTAAGAGAAGATTACTTATTAAAAGGGTAAAGTAGGTAAGAAGAGTAAAGAGGTTAAAGATAGAAAAATTTTTAAGGAGGTAAAGGGTTATTATAGGCGATACGCGCGTAAGGACCGTACGCTATAAACGCGATCTATTATACTAAGACTAAAATCTAGTATTTAGATTTTAGATAGGAATTTTTAACTAATAGAATCCCTATATTAGCTACGCCTACTACTTGTACGGCGATATATTACGCCGCCTAGTAGACGTAATAGAATATATCTACTATAGTAAAACTTAAGAGGCGTAGCTATCGCGTAGGCGCGGATATCTAGGAGTATAGGCTTATTATTATTACTACGCTCGAGGCCCTAACCTAAGGATAGGTTACTTAGGAGGGGGGATAGTTATAAGGAACTAAGAGGTAGCCTTACTATATACTACGTTACGCCTACGTATATACTCTAGTACGCTAGGTAAGACCTACCAAGGCGCCTACCTTTAGGGTATATAGAGAGTAGAAACCTCTTTAGCTATTAGTCTTACTACAAATCCATCTTTACTACATTTACTATTACCTAGTCTTATAATTTAGGAGTCTTTAAATATCGTTAAATTTCTTCTTTTATATTTTTATATAAAGTCTTATATCCTTAGCTAACAATTTTATAGTAGTACTCTTAGGGTTTTCCTCTAAGTATTACTAAGAATACTATATCTAGGTAGCAGTATAGGATACTAATAGTGTCGTATATCTATTCTAGAATATAGTATCTATTATCTAGAACCTTATACTCCTCTCCTCTATATTAAATACTATTACTATATAGTAAGGTTAAATCCTTTAGTTTCTTACTAGATTCTACCTTAGGTATTAGTTCGTTATTACTAAAGCTATTTAGCGGTATTATAGAAGATAGAGTATTATAGGGTATTAGTAGTTCCGTAAATTACTAAGTATAAATTTACTCTAGGGAAATTATAATTAGCTACTTATTAAGTCTTTCTCTTTTAGTAAGTAGTTAAAGCGGTCTAGAGGGCGTACTATTTACTTTTAGCGTATAACGTAAGAATATCCGTTCAGTTATATAGGATTATTCCTAGAATTCTAATTAATTATCGTCCTTTTTAATTACTAGCGTTACGTAGGTCTATTAAGTTTCTAAGTTAGATTAGCTATTCTTCTTATATTCCTTATATTTACTTTATAATTCAGTTTATATTTCGTCTAGTAATAGTATTATACTATCTTTAGAGTAAATTCAAATAGGTTTTAGTATTATTACTACCCGTCGCGGGGTTACTAAAGTAGTTGAGCGCTATTTTTAGGCTAGTTCGCCTTCTTTTAGATATCTAGGGATTAATTACTAAAGAAAAGGATTATCGCCCTAGATATAGGAAAAAAATTGGTCTCCTAAGGTAGATTTCCGCTCCTTAGGTATACTAATATTCTTTATTAAAAGGACTTATTATAATTACCTAAGGAGTATTTTATAGTAGCGGCTCTATATCTATTAGGTCTAATAGCGAAAATCTTCCTAGACTATCTCTAGGAGTTACTCTATATCCTATTAGATATAACTTCTAAGTATATAATAGAGGTAGCTATTAAGTACACCTATAGAAGTTTTATCTAATAGGTTAGGTAGATCATTAGTAAAAACATTAGTTTATATAATAGAATTAATATTAGACTCTAGTAGAGAAAGACTACTAGAGTTATTTAGTATTCCGTCCTAAGACTTCTAAGATATATTAACCTAAGAAAGAGGAGAAAAAGTACTTCTTCCTATTAGGGTATATTAATATTAAGTCTAGCTATAGGTTATATATCTATAGTAAAGTAGGTTAGTATAGGGAAAAGGGAGGAAAGTATAAAGGGTAAAATAGGGCTTTACTTTTAAAAACTAACCTTTCCTAAGGGAAATACTTAATAGGAAAAGAAAGTAATTAAAGATATTAAAACCTACCTTAGCTTATCTAAACCTCTTTAGTAGAATCCTTACGCTTTTAGAAGTAAGAATAACCTAGTTATTACTAAGATTAACTGAAGGGAAAGACTTAATTAGTAAACCTTTAAATACCTCTTTAAGTTTATTCTTTACTACTCTATAGTATATAGGTTAATATAACTACTAATTAGTATTAGAATAGTTTAGTATTCTAGTTAGGTTAAGATATCTTAAAGGGAATAAAGTACTAAGATAAGTTCGTAGTTAAATAGATTTATACTATTACTAAAGTCCTTTAGTAATAGTTCTATATACTAGTTCTATACGCCGAGGTAATTATATAGTAATAAGTTATCTTCTCTAAGTTATCTACCTAGATTACCTATTTAATAGTTATCCTCCCTTATAATATAAGTAATAAAGATCTTCCTTATAAAGATAGATCTAGGTATAGAGATAGATAATACTAGAGTAGATTAGTAGTAATATCTAAACGATATTATTTAAACCTTTCTTAGGTACTTTATTTTTTCCAGGTCTACCTACTTTAATAACCCAACCTATCTTAGGTAAGTTTATATAAATATACTTATAATTATTATCGTAATTATCATTATATTTATTTAAGATATAGATTACTAATAGATCAGGTCTTCTATTCTAATACTTATAATATATCGCCCTAATCTAGTTAGCTTAAGAAGATATACTACTATTATAAAGACTAAGGACTCTATTACTAGAGTTAGATTTCATTCCCTTATATAGGCCTCTTACGCCCTCTCTTATACTATAATAGATAATTCTTTACTTTATTAGCTCTTAAAGCTAACTCTCTCTCCTACTAAATGTCGTATAGTCTATACTACTATAACTAAGGTATAGTTTAGGAGGTATACTAGTAGGCCTAGTAATAGGTTAAGGAGTATTAGTATTACGTTAAGAACTTAAAGGTGATAATATTCGAAACTTACTATTATTAAGTATAGTTTAATTGAAACTTCTTATTAATCTACTTACTGGCTAAGGTATACTAGATAGTATTAGTACAGAGAATAGTAAAAGTAGGACTATAAGTATACTAGATTATATTAGATATAGTCTCTCTACTAATACTACTAATATAGAGGTATTCTAGTATATCTAATAGGTCTTAGTTTATCTTAGTAGGGCTTTAGGGTTAAGTACGTCTATTAGCTAGGTTTCTATTCCTCTTTTTAATAGACTTATTAGTAATATACTCTAGAGTCTTATTATGGATTTAATAAAGTAGAAATACTTCTATATCTTCTTATCTATTCAAAATACGCTCTGCTTCTACGATAATTTTATTAATACCTTTATAGATATAATAGAATAAAGACTTAATAGAAATAGTAAGGCTAATCTACTACTTAACCTTAGTAGGTAGGCTATAGAAGAATATACGTTTACTAGCTAAAGTAGTAACTTTACTACTATTATAGACTAAAAGCTAATAGGTTTAAAATTCTTTAATAAAGTCTTTACTCTTAAGGATACTAGTTTTACTTTTCTTAGCTTTCTCCTTAAGGTATATAAGGTATTCTTTTATTTAATACTCGTCTTATACTACGTATCCCTAATCTAATAAAGTCTTAAGAACTTTCTAGTCCCTATAAATCTAACTATTAAGATTCTTTATATTATCTTAAAGATTAGGGTAATAGTTAGTAAGGAGACCTTAATACTTATAAGTATTATAGGAGATTTCGAAGACTTTATATTATTCTTTAAGTCTAGCCAAGAAGCCTAAGGTATTCTTATTATTAAAGACGTATCTATAAGGAAGGGTAAGGTTTCTAGAATTCTAGCGTATAGAATATTTAGTACTACTAATATACTAGTAGCCTTATATATTATCTCCGCTACTTTACCTATAATAAACCAACGTTAATAAATTAGAATAAAGTTTCCCGCGGAAAGTATACTACCTAGAGTAATATAGTTACTATCTATAGACGTATAGTATTCTTTAGAAGCTTCTATCTTAGGAGTATTCTTAGGTACTAAGCTAACCTTAGTCTCGCTAGTAATAGTAGTTTATAGATCTTATAGGGCCTATATATTAATTAGAGTTGTATTAGTCCCTTTTCTAATACTTTAAGATTGTATTTTAAAGTAAATTTCATTATACTTATTAGTATTATTATTATCTTCCAAGTATGTTAGATACTAATACTATAGTAGTCTTAAAGCTAGTCAGGTAAGTATAAGGAGTTCTAGGATTATATAGATAAGTATATACTAAATTAGGCTAGATATATTATATCCGTCTTCTAGGAATAAGAAGTTATTTATTTTTATTATATTTAAAATAGTAGAAGGTCGAGATATATACTCTATATAGAGGTATTTTTATCTACTATAATAAGGGTCCTCTTATTAACGTTCTATATATAAAAGTTCCTTTATTCGCGCTTTAGTCTTTATAGTATTAGTACTGCGTTGTCCTTAGAATAGAGCGTAATCTCCTTATTATAGCCTTAGTAGTAATCTTAGTAATCTTAATAGATTAATTAGCGAATGTATATCCGATATTACTATTAGGTATACTATAGTAGTAATCTAGTATATAGGGTTAGCTATAGGGAACTAAGGTAACTATATAGAGTTTTATATATACCGTAGTAAGAGCTAGAAGTTTAAATAGCTATAGGAAGCTATATAATCGAGCTAATTATAGTAAGCCGTACACGCTCGATATAATTATAGCAAGTTAGATTAACTATAGAGAGTCGAGTATTTAGTTAATTATTTATTTAACTATTATTATAAGTCCTATAAAAGCTACGACGTAAGTTAGTTTTATTATTATATAAAAGCTACGAAGTTAGTTGATTTTTATCGTTATATAAGAGCTATAAAGATTAGTTAGTTATTATAAGTCGTATAAATTCTACGAAGTAATTATTATAATTAATTAATATAAGTTATATAAGTACTATAATAGTAATTTAAAGATCTAATAATTATGAGGCTAGGTAATAGTAAGTGTAGTAAAGATAGATTCGTAGTAAGACTAATAGCTATAGAGTTTTCTACTCTCTATATAGCCTAAAGGTAGGTACCTTAGTAGGTCCTACCTAGCGTACTAGAGTATACGCGTAGGCGTAACGTAGTATATAGTAAGGCTACCTCCTAGTTCCTTATAATAGTACTATAATAGTAAGAAGTTATTATAATAATATTAGCTATATCGTTAGTAAACTGTTCTTCTATAATATTATATATATACTAAGCTAATATAATAACCCTATGGTTTATTAGCGTCTCCCTATGTTAGTTACTAAAGATATAATATAGGTAAGCGCGAACAATAATATTAAGGTATTATTACCAGCTATCCTAAGTCTAATATTATTAGATAGTATATATTAGAAGAGAGAGTTTAGATAGAAGTAATTCAGATAGTAAAGATAGAATAAAGCCTAAAGGTATTACCTAAAGGTAAAAGTAACTATGTTATAATAGGTATAATATTAATATTTAATAAGATAGTAAGATATATATTAAGTCTAAGAAGTCTTATAGTTACCTATTACCTTAAGGACGATAGATATACCTCCGTTAAGTATCTATACTATCTATACTATCTATATTATATAATCTATACTATACGATCTATATTATCTATACTATATAGTAGTCGCTACTATAATAGTTGTATATAACTACCCTAGTAAGTTAAGCTTCGAAATCGTTTAGGTCTTAGTAGGGCGGGTTAAATTTATACTTAGGTTCCAAGTTTAAAACCGCCCTAAACGGCCCTATTAGAGACCCTAATCAAAATATTTCAATAACTACTACTTATAGAGTAAGTTCTTTCTTTTATCCTACCTAATAGTTACTAATACCTTATAGATAAAGCGGTAACGTATCTTAAAGACCCTTTTTCTTAATAGAAATATATTAAGCTATATTTTCCGTAGATTACTATAATAGCTAGAGATATCTTTAGTATCTAGGCTACTAGTATTAGTATTAAGCGTAAGTTTAGTATTACTAGTAACTACTAGTAGGATAATAGGACTTATAGTATAGTAGTTCTCTCTATACTTATAGTTTATAACTATAAACTTAAAATTAAGTATTAAGGATATAAGTTAGATTACTACTTACTATAGGTAAGATTAGATAAGGTAAATAATAAAGAGATTAAGGATAAGTACTAGTAAGTAGGTTAGATTCTTACTATATTTTATAACTAACTATTATTTAGCTATAATAAGATTATTAATAGGAAGAATTCTACTAACTCTAATAATGGCCCTTTTAGGATAATAGAGAGGAGCCTACTTCTCTAGTAGAGACTCTCTTCTATAGACTTTAGAGAGATAAGAAAGGATTATTAATTTATATTCTAAATTTAGTTAAAGGTTTAAGTAGTTAAGTTAGTAGCCTTCTATAAACCTATTACCTAGCTTAATTAGCTTACGTACCTCTATTTATATATATATCTACGCGCGTATTAACTCGCCTATTAACCGTATTAACTCGCCTATTAACTTATTAATTAATTTATAGTCGCCCCTTACTTTGAAGAGATAATAACTTAAGCCTTTATACTCTATAGGGGGGATTAGAGGTATCTATATATAAGCTTAAGGAGGATAATAAAGAAAGTAATAATAGGGACCGTATCTTAAAGTAGCGTTATTAGGGAGAGTAGTTTAACTATTACAGGACTATTAGGTATTTTATTTTTACATTCTCTATTTAGACCTAGATAGGTTTAAAGCGTAACTTACTAGGTAGTTATATATTACTATATCTATTTATTCAATATCTTAAAGAGAGAAAATTAGCTATAGAGTAAGAATATATATTTATAAAAATATGTATTGTCTTAGATCTAGAGATATAAGTATTTTAATACGTTAATTCTAATAAACGTAATAAAAGCCGGCTTCTTTAGAATAGAGCGGGTTAAGCTACTTTTACGGTCTAGTCTAGTTTCCCCTTAACTTATATAAACCACCCTAAAATACCGCCCTGCCCTAGCTTAATCTAGAAACCGTCGGTTTAAACCCGCCCTATTAGAAACCCTAGCTAGGACGCTTCTCTAGATAAATAAACTATACTCTAAGGTTATTAACTTAAACTAAAATATAAAATTAAAAAGATTACTGACTATACTATAGCTAAGAGTTAGTATAAATATTCTATTAAATAGCTAGGATATTCTACCTTAGAGAATATATAAGAACCTATATTATATTTAAGGAACTCTCTCTCGACCCTATAAGATTTCTTCTATATAAATCTAGCGTACTCTAGTCTATTATCCCCAGCTTATTAGTTAGATCTGATAGTATGGAAAAGTTAATAGAGACTTTTAGAGAAGTAGTCTTAGGATCTTTCTCTCTTTTATAATTCTAATAATTCTTCTCCTACCTCTTATTCTTATTTTCTAGAAGCTTTTTAAAGAGATATATAGCTTTTTATTTTATATAATCCTCTACTTATACTAGTACCTTATAATTCTATAAGAGATAGGCTATTAACTTCTATAACTCTTCTAGATTATAGTTAATCTAAACTTTTATTACTTTCCTTATTTAATCTAATAACTTCTAGAATATATTTATATATTTTATTACTTTCTTTACGTAGCTTACGTACTTTATGAATTTAAGGATTATATTATAATATATAGAGTATTTTCTAGAGAATAGTAATTATTATAAATAAGAAATGAGGTTCCTTAATATTAAACCTTACTAGTAATTCTTTCATAACGCCTGAATCTTGAAGGAGAAAAAAAGATATTTTAAAATTTAAGAGCAGGGCTATTAATCAATATTAAGTAATACTAGGGACTAGATTATTAAGAAGGGGGGCTGTATTATATATATACTACCTCTAGTATAGTAGTATCTAGTTTTATTAGCTTAGGATAATCTAAGGTAATTAAGGTTTTATAACTAATTATTTACTTATAAGTAAATAGCTAAGATATAAGTATTTATAGCACTTATAGTAAATAGTATAACTAAGGGATCCCTTAGGATAGAATCCCTATATATAGATAAGACTTAACTCCTTTAAGGGTCTTATAGTTCTACTCTTTAGTTACTTTACTATTACTCTAGTTACTAAGTATAATTTAAAACTTCTATATCTTATAAATTTTACTTTACTTATTTTATAAGGTATTTATATAAATTATATATATCTTGAAAGATCTCTACTATATAGAATTGTTTGGATATTACTACTAATCTAGTCTAGTTTTATCTATCGCCACGCCTAGATCCATCTTTATAAGGTAGATCTTTATTACTCATATAATAAAGGTAGACAACTATTTAATAGGCAATATAGATAGATAATACAGAAGGGACAACTTGTTATAGTATAATTACCTTAGTATATAGACTTAGTATATAGGACTATTACTAAAAAACTTTAGTAATAGTTATAAATCTATTAAACTACAAACTTATCTTAATACTTTATTATCCTTAAGATATCTTAAACCTATTAGAATACTATATTATTCTAATACTAACTAGTAGTTATATTAACTTATATACTATAGAGCGGTAAGGAATTAACTTAAAGAGTTATTTAAAGATTGACTAATTAAGTATTTCCCTTTGGTTAATCTTAGTAATAACTAGGTTATTCTTACTTCTAAAAGCGTAAGGATTTCGCTAAAGAAGTTTAGATAAGCTAAGGTAGGCTCTAGTATCTTAAATTACCTTTTTTTCCTATTAAGTATTTCCCCTAGGAAAAGGTTAGTATTAAAGAGTAAAGTCCTATTTTATCCCCTACCCTTTAGCCCTTTTCCCCTATACTAACTTACTATACTATAGATAAGCGACCTATAGCTAGACTTAATACTAGTCTACCCTAGTAGGAGGAAGTACCTTTTTTCCCCTTTCTTATATAAATATATCTTAGAAGTCTTAGGACGGAACGCTAAATAACTCTAGTAGTCTTTCGCTACTAGAGTTTAATATTAATTCTATTATACGACCTAAATTTATTACTAATAACTTACTTAACCTATTAGATAAAACTTCTATAGAAGTACTTGATAGCTACCTCTATTATATACTTAGAAGTTATATCTAATAGGATATAGAGTAACTCCTAGATATAGTCTAGGAAGATTTCTGCTATTAGACTCTATAGATATAGAACCGCTACTATATAATGCTCCTTAGGTAATTATAATAGATTCTCCTAATAAAGAAAATTAGTATACCTATAGAGCGGAGGTTAACCCTAGAAGACTAATTTTTCGCCTATAATTAGGGCAATAACCTTCCTCTTTAATAAATAACCCCTAAATATCTAAAAGAGAATAAATCGATCTAAGAATAGTACTAAACTACTTTAGTAACTCTATAATAACTAACGAGAGCCCTAAAACCGGTTTAAATCTACTCTAAGGATAATATAAAAGTATTACTAGACGAAATATATACCGAACTATATAGTATATATAAGAAATAGAAGAATAGCTAACCTATTATAGAAACTTAACAGGCCTACGTAACGTTAGTAATTAATAAGGACGATAATTAATAGGAATTTTAGAAATAATCCTTTATAACTAAGGTAATAATCCCGCGTTATATATGAAAGATAATTAGTATACCTTCTAAGCTACCTCGACTACTTACTAAAAGAGAAAGACTTAGTAAGTAGCTAAACTTAATATTGCTAGAGTAAATCTATACTTAGTAATTTACGATACTAGACCTATCTCCTTCTATCCTGCTAAATAGCTTTAGTAATAATAAACTAATCCTAAAGGTAGATCTAATCTAGTAAGAAATTAAAGGATTTAACCTTAATATATAGCGATAGTATTTAGTATAGAGGAGAGGAATATAAGGTCCTAAACAATAAATACTATATTCTAGAGTAGATATACGATACTATTAGTATCCTATACTACTATCTAGATATAGTATTCCTAATAATACTAAAAGGAAAGGCCGTAGAATACTACTATAAAATTGTTAGCTAAGGAATTAAGAGTTTCTACGAAAAGATAAAGGAAGAAATTCGACGATAATCTAAAACTCCTAAGAGATACTAAAAATACTTAGTAGACTAGATACTAGTATTACTAACCGCGATTATTAAGTAAAACCTTAGAAAGAGTAAACTAGTATATCTTAAGGCCCTATTTAAATAGCTTAAGAAAATCAATCTCCTGCTTGAATATAGCGAAGAAGAGCTTATAACTCGCCTTATAATAATATATTAAGAAGTCCCTAAATATAAATATACGCTATTTTCCCTACTAAAATTATATAAAGCTATAAAAGTATCTCTAAAGCGCTTAGTTATAATAGAGAGTTCGGGCTTAAGATATACGTAATATATAGTAGAGAATAGCGACGATAATAAAGTATATTAGTATAATACTTTAGATAATAAAAGTAATAACGAAGAATATAGTACGTACCTAATAGATTAGATATATAGAAAGGGATTTAACCGACGGTATACTAAGAAGAGTATACTAAAGCTCCCTAGTATCTATACTATAAGTATCCCTTAATAAGATAAGAGTAGGAGAATATTTTTTTTATTTTAGAAACGGACTATCTATAGTATCCTTAGGTATAGTAGATATACTAATATATTTTAGTACTATTACTTTCTATATCTTACCTATAGAAATACCGTTTCTATTATATATTAACGATATAGATAAATTAGGTATCTACTTTAATAACCTTAATAATATACTTATACGCGGAAAATAGCTTGTACCTATTACTAGGAAGTGGAACTACCTATAGATAGTACTTCTAGACGTAAAAATATTATTATCTTACGTATTAGATACGTTACTAGACCCTAAAACCAGACTAGATAAGTATATATACCCCTATTATAGCTAATTTATATTAGCTCTACCCGATAACGCTATAGACTAATATCTAAGATAGGGGCTAACTAAGATAGAATTACTCCGCCTATATTATAGATTTGGTTACCTAGTAGCTTATCGCTTCTAAATAATCTTAGTAAGGGTAGATTTTAATAATATTAGTCTAAGGCTTATTAAATAGCTTACCGATATATATAAGTACTACTAGTTAAATTAACGCACCTCCTATAGGTTTAAATTTAGCCTACGCAAAGATATCGACTTTAATATAGAGATTATTATCGATATTATATATATTAATAGACTACTAGTACTATATATTGTCGACGTAGCTATAGTATTCTAGAATAGACTATTCCTTAAGTACTAAACTACTAAAGTACGTTAGTAAGCTATTTGGAGATACTAGATTAATATATATCTTAGACTACCTAATACCGTTATTATAGATACTAGTAATAATTTAAATTCCTTAGAATTTAAGGTAGAGGTAAAGACTATAGATATTATAGTCTATAGTATACCTATTAAAGTATACTATACTATAGGGAAGGTAGAAATAAATTATAAGATTATAAAAAGGATCTTTAGTATTCTTTAGAAGGAACTTCCTAAAGAATCTAAAGAATCTATTCTTTAGATAATCTTTAAAGTAATTAATAATATAGTAGGGCTAAACAGTCTTATCCCTACCCTTTTAATATTTAGTACTTACCCTAAACTTATAGAGGTATCTTTACTAGTAGTATTAGTTATATAAAGAGTAAAGGCTATCTATATAGCTATAAATAACCTCTATAAAGAATACGTAAAAGAGTAAGTAGTACTTATACTTTCTATACGAAACGGGCTAAAGTCTCTTATTACTTCGTAAATCCTACTAGGATTAAAAGCCGTAGTATATAGGGAGAATAAGGGATAGTAAGGACTATTTCTCCTTAAAAAGATAGATAACTATAATTATACTATTAAAATTAATGGGAAGGATAAGGTTTTTCGCTTAATATCTATACGTATCTATTAGGAAAAAGATACTAAGTAAGATAGAATATATCTAGATAATAACCCTAAGGTATAAAAGAAGATATTATAGGACTAAGAATAATCGCTAAAGAGAATTAAAAATAAGAATAATTAGGAAAAGAGAAGAATATACCTATAAGTAGTAATCCTATAGAAAGACCTAGGAAAGTTCTAATCCTTCTCCTAAGAACTACTAGATACCTACTAAACCAAATTAGCGATAAGGATATACTAGAATTTTATATTATAGAAAGAGAGAATAGATTAAGAACTCTTAAGAGAACTAAGAAAAACTGGTAAAATTAAGGATTTAAAACCCCTATTTTAGGTATTAGATTAGAAAGAGGTTAACGATCTCCTTAGCTAAGAAGTGATAGTATTTATTTAGAACCTATATATACTAGGATAAAGGATTTTTCCCTTAAGAATAGGTAGAGAGATTAACGGAAAGGCTACTAAATCTCCTTATAGAAAATTAAGGCTTATAGTATAAGGCTTTAATAATACTAGTAAAGATACTATCTTATACTAGTTACTAATAATTTAGAGAGCTATATAAAGAATTATACTCTCCCTTATACTTATACTTCTTACCTTATAAAAAGGGATTATACTATATCTATAAGATATTACCTAGGCCTATATCTAAAGCTAAACCGGATTAGTAAGAACTATTTATATATATCTCTCTAAGGAACTCTAGAATAACTATCCCCCTAGTACTATTATATATATTAAGAAACTACTATATAGAATACTAGAATCTAGCTTATACTAGTTTATAATCTACTTTAAGTACTATATAGAGCGCCATAATATAGAGATATCCCTATTTAATCTATACCTTCTTATTATAAAACCAAATATAAACTTTAGAATTATTATAATATAAACGGATAATACGCTTATTATTACTAACTAAACCTTTTTGGTAATAGAAGAGAAGGCTAGAACTAATATAAACTTTTAAGCTAAACTAATTAAGATACTAGAACCTAAAGGAGAAATTATTTTTAATAGATATATTATTATACAGTAAGGGCTAAACCTCTTTATTATATAAAAGAAATAAGGAGAGAAGCTAGAACTTATAGATCTTAAGAAAACTCTAGTAGAAATTAAAGATGCCTACGTGAGATAACGTATAAGGGGTATATATATTATATCTATCTACTAACTAGAAGTAGCGTTTAACCTAGTTATAGTAGTATAATTTAAGGACCTAGCGAAACTAGAAATTAATACCCTTAATAAATATATTAAATAGTAATAAGATAACCTTAAGAGGAGACTTAGGTATATTCCTCTTAATCTAACTACGCTAAAGCTCTTTATCTATATTAACGGTTCTTTTACTAATAACTCGGACCTTTCTTCCTTACTTAGATACCTTATTATTATAGGTAATAAAAATAAGAAAGATTTTAAGTTTATAATAAAAGGGAATATTATTCATTAGTCTTTAATTAGGTTAAAGAGGGTTATACGCTTAGTTCTAGTATTAGAAATACTTACTATATTAGAAGGAGTTAATAAAGGCTATATTATCTTAAAGATAATTACGTAAATCCTAAAACGACTAGACCTACCGCTAATCCCTCTTATTATATATACTAACTTATTTTCTCTCTATAGAGATATAGTAAAACTTAGGATAACTAAAGAAAAGCGCCTTATAATTAATATTATAGCTATTAGGTAAGCCTATTAGGCTAAGAAAATTAAAGAGATTTAATAGATTAACGGAGAAGATAATCTAGTAGATACTTTTATAAAGTAGAATATAAATAAATATCTTTAAACCCTACTCTTAATAAATAAATTAAAAGTTTGTATTAAGGGATAGGTAAAGAGGTAAATTCGTACCCTATTTAATTACTACGTTTAGTTTACGTTTACTATTCTACTTTAGTATTTATATTCAGATCGGTTTCTTTTTATTTAGAGTTTATCTAGGGGATATTATTAATTTCTTAACTATTTTACTTTATTACAAAAAACTCAAAATACTAGAAATAGGAGGATAAATATAGCTAAATACCTTTAGTATTAGGGAAATAGCTTAATCCTTAACGATTAAAGTATATATTTTAAAAATTATAGTATAAGAACTATTTATAATAAATAGTCTATATTTTATTCCGCTTAAGTTATAAGTAACTCGCTATCTATAGTTAGCTATATTAATAGAGAGTAGAATACTAAAAACCTAATAAGAAAGTAACCTAGAACTCTAAACTCTAGCTTATATAAAGAGAGCTTAAAAAGTAACTTCTAACTAAATACCCGTACTAAGTAACTGGCTAAACTATATTAGTACTATAAATACCGGAAAAATACCGTAAATTAAGGAACTACTAAAAGATAAGTAAAAACTAAGACCTAAACTAGCTTATTATTATTATCCTCCTTACCCTTAGTCTTATTATTATTACTCTAGTAGTCCTTATTATAAGTATTAGAAATAAAGGAATATAGCTTTTTCTTAGTACTACTCTTATCTATTAATAAGCGAGTAGTTTAATAGCCTATCTAGACGTAATTAGAGTATATACTATACTAAAGGAGTTTATTATTTCTACCCTTTAGGGGGAACCTAAGAACTTAGTAATAGGTCCTAAATAGACTAGCGTCTTTTTAATAATAATTATATATATCTCTTAGGTTTATATACTTAATTACGCCTACGGAAGTATAGCTAAAGAGAGCTAGTAAATAGTATAGATAGAATTTATACGCTACTTTACTAGGATACTCTAGAATAATTAGAGTAATCTTCTTACCTTTAGAGTCTCTCTTACGAAACTAGACGAGTTAGGTGGGCCTAGTATAGCTCTTATTAGGTAGATAAGAGATATTACCTATAATATCTACCTAGTAAGGAGGTAGAAGGTTTACGCGCTACTAGATAGCTAAGAGATTATAGAATATAGTCTAGATCTTAACGAGATTACTAACGTTCTTTAGCTTTAATAACTAAAACTATAGCTATTTCTAGAGGTTAGTAGGCGTTAAAATAGTACTAATCTCTTTATATATTATAGTATAAGATAGTGATAACTCCTAATATAGTAGCTATTACTTAGGGAGGAGATTATTTACCGTAGGGCGCTATCTAGGCTAGTAAGTAGTATTAAGTAGATAAAGAAAGTAACGTCTAGGTAGAGGAGAGAGAGATAAAGGATAGTTAATAAAGCTAATTAGTAAGCTATAAGAGCGTAAGCTATAGCTAACTAGGGTAGGAGCTAGGGTAATAGATGTACGAGTTTCTAGGTAATAGTAATAATAATATATAGGTATAAGATTTTTATCTTCCTCCTCTTTCTTACTACTATAGGATATTAGTATACTACTACTATTATCCTTATTCTTATAGACCCTAAGTTAGGCCTAATAGATACACTCCCTATTATATATAAAACGGCGCTTATAATTATACTTAGTAGTATACTACTTATCCTACTTACGCTACTATATATAATATATATACTTATATTTAGAAGAGCTTAGCCTACGCTATATTATAACCTAGGGTAATAAACGGCGCGTTAAGCGAGATTTTACCTCTTCTATAATAGTTTTTATACCGCGCGAACTAATAATTACTATTAGTAACCTATATTATAACCTATATAATAACCTAGCTCTTAAATTTCTAATTTAATTAGATAGATTTCAAGGAATTTTACGGCTAGTTCAACGGGTTTTACGGGTAGATTAGGAGGCGGAGTAATAGCTAAAGTAACTTAGTAGAGGTAAGCTATACGGAGAGATATTATAGAGATTATTAAATTTATTTTAATATTAGGAGGAGTAGGGGATATTATAGGGGCTTAGAAATAGATAGGAGCTCTATTAAATATTAGCTAAGATTAATTAGTAAAACCTAGCTAACCTACGGGAGTATATAAGGGAGTATAGTAAGAATTCTTATTACTATTATTACTATAGCTAGAATAACGCTATTTTTATTAGTAACTTAAGTTTTAGAACTACTAGGAAAGCTAACTTACTTTATTACTATCTCTAGGAGCTATTAGGAAAGTAAGAAGAATTTAATATAGTAATAGAGTAAGTAGAAAAGCTTAGTATTAGGAAGTAGGATTAAGGGGGTAGGGGAATATAAATATTAATATTATTACTTAATAAAATATATTAGTAGCTCGAAAAAGAGGTTCTTAAATACCTAAGATACTACTAGAAACCTTAATAATAGCTAGTATATAACCTTATTATTAGACCTATTATATATATAATAGTTACCTATAACTACGCTATTACCCGCTAAAAGCGCTATTAACTAGCTATAGCGTTATAGAATAGAAGGTACAGGGTATAAGGGATAGGTTATATTTATATTATATTCTAGAGATTAATTCTAACTCTAATAGATAAGTAAAGGATACTAATTACCTTTAGTATCTATTATCTAAGACCTATAATCTAGGTTAATATAAAAAAAACCTATCTAGATTACGTGATATCTAAGAGTTAGAAAAAGGACGATATATATATAAGATTTATAGTTATATATTAAGATAAATACTAATTTTATTTAGCAAATAAATAGTAGTAGAGGCTAGAGTATTAGATAGATTTTATAAGTAGATTTTAATTATAGTCTTTACTAGAATTTTACTATAAAAGAAGTTTACTAGTATTTAGATATTACTACTAATCTAGTCTAGCTTTATCTATTACTACGCCTAGATCTATCTTTATAAGGTAGATCTTTATTACTTATTTTATAAAGGTAGATAACTATTAATAGGTAATATAGATAGATAATATAGAAGAGATAACTTATTATAGTTACTATAGTATAATTACCTTAGTATATAGACTTAGTATATAGGACTATTACTAAAGAACTTTAGTAATAGTTATAAATCTATTAAACTACGAACTTATCTTAATACTTTATTATCCTTAAGATATCTTAAACCTATTAGAATACTATATTATTCTAATAGAAAGAGTATAGAGAAAATACTTTATATATAGAAGTTCTATTATAGTCTATATAAGAAGTATTTAGATATTAGTATATTAAGAAACAACTATTAATTATTCAATATCTACTACTAGAATACTATATACCTACTACACTCAGCCCTTCAGATACCCGTATCTTTTAGATATAAGATCGATGACTTTCCTAATCCAATTGGATACTTCGCGTTCGCAAGTTCACAATTATTGGAGTATAAGTGGTGCGGTGTCATTGTTTCAGATGGCGTGGTGAAACTGACAATCGAAAAACTCGGAGACCACTTGCTTCAGTCTTTGCGAAGGCAACGACTTTGGGCATGATCAAGCATGCCAATCTCGGCTGTTTTTCACGTGCACGTATGAGTCACCGGTTTGGATGTCTGTCCCATTGCAAGTCGCGGTAATGCAAGATTAGCTGCCTATCACTATTTCGTCTCAGCCTTGTGGGGCAACAAGTGATGGATCATTCAAGGAGGATCACGAATGATCGCTTGCGATTACGATACGCATCAGAAACAGGCTGCTGTCATCTCCAAGTTGAATTGACGAAGTCTCGGGATGCTCCTAGTTTACGACAACGACCAGGGCTGGGTACGGGATGCGGTCCGAGACGCCACGGAGAAAAAGCAACCATGGGAAAGACAAGCCGAAAAGGACAGGATCCGTAGCTCGATTCGGATTTCCCACTGTGCAATGAATGGCCATGGTGTATCTATCGCATCGATAACGGCAACAGAGTGGCCGTGACTGCGGAAGGATGTGTACTGTACTGTATCCATACCAAAGTACATAGAGTGGAACAGAGACGTGCCTGGGTTGCCGCCCACCAAACCTGCCTGCACGAGCACGCTGAATGGACGATGCGGCATGCTAGAAGGTCCCCCTAGTTCCACTGTTGCAGCCAGGCACTCACTGTACACAGTAGAACAGAATAGGTACATACAAGCGTCCCGCGCGACAATTTCGCGTTGTGAGAGGGTCAGCTACGGTGCATATATTTCCTCACCATCACTACCACTGCAGCCGCTGTCCTTGAGCTTCAGGACGGCGGAGAATTAGTAGTCGGGCCTGAGGTACTGCACACTACGAGCACAGCCCTTGCTCAAACGGTGCCGCACGCGTTGTTGTTGTTGTTGTTGTTGTTGTTGTTGTTGTTGTTGTTGTTGTTGTTGTTGTTGTTGTTGTTGTTGTTGTTGTTGTTGACTTGCCCTTGTTGTTGTTTTGATACTCATGCATCCATCCATCTGTATGCCATCCATCATCCATCACGACTTGTAGATACTAAAATCCCATCTGCCGTGTATCCCATCTTCCTTCCAAGTCCAAGAGTTCGAAGCCTCTCGAGTCGTGCTTGAGCCCGTCGCGCCGTATCGAAACCACTGCGCAATAAAACACGTCGCCCTATTCCGTTAGGGGCGACAAGCATTCCAAGGCCAGTGCAGGCGGAGGCTTGTGCTCAGCCGCCAGCGCCTCCCGATCCAGTTTTCCCTCCGTGTCCCTAGTCTTTTCCCACACCCACCTCTTTCTACTGCCGCTGCCAACCTGGAATCACCAACACCACCACCACCACCACCACCACCAAGACACGACCACCCATAACCTCCTCCACGTCGACCTCGCTGTCCCTCAACTCCTCCGTTTTTGGAATCATGTCCAACTCCTATTAGTCCTCCCAGCATGCGCCTATTGAATCCTTCGTAGGACCGACCCTCTGTCTGCCGCTGTGGCTCGCTCAATCCTGCTCCCGTCCCAGCCTCTCCCTTTCTCCCTCCTCGACCGCCATTTTTCGCGCAAGCACTGCGGATATTTGCAGCCCATCCTGACTAGGACCTACTCGCGACTGAGGCACCGCCGTCCCTTGGACCCACCGTCAATCGATAGTCCCGCGGCGCATTAGGTTTGAAACACTTGCGATTCAGCTTCCTCACCTGTTTGCGACACAGCTTGCGCCTGGAGGGCTTTCTGCACCATTTCCATACCCGGCGCAAAGCATACTCGCATCGTGTTGTATACCTATCCCATCGCGTCAGTTGCGCACCGCACCGCACCGCATCGCTCTGCCCTGCCTCCCTCCTTCTCCCTTCCCGGACACCATCTTGCCCGCAATGCCCTCGTCCTTTCCGCATGGCGCTCAAACGCTCCCACGTAATTTCACTTTCACCTACCATGATGGAGCTTTACCCAAAACTCCAGAGCCTTCCAACGGAGAGGACCTTTCGCGGCAGTCTCCTCCTCCTCTGCCACGAGAATACCGGGAGAGCTTCCGCCTGAGACGAAAACGGCCCTTGCTTTCTGCTGCACAGCGGTCCTTTCGTGCCATCTATCCTCCCAACGAACTCGTATATTCGTTCAAGGAATCGAGCGACATCGTGATCCCGAGCATTGAAGTTTCAGACGCTCCCACCAGTTTTCTCCGCGCTGGAACATCGTTCCACGACCCCATTGGCAAACTGCCAGTCCTCTCTCCCGACTTCCAGCCGTATTCTCCTCCCAAAACGCCCGCCTCTCAAATTTACGGATCCGTCTACCCTCTGGAGAGAGAGGATCCTGCCGAGGACTCTAGCAGCCAAGGAGAAAGCCTGACACGACCATCTACTGCGTGCTCAGGATTCTCCGATTCATCAATCTCGTCAAGTGTTGAGTCATTTCCGTCACTAGGCTACAACAACAGCCCGAAGAGAGACATGCTATCACTGTGCGGAGAGCTTCTGGAGCACGACCACGATTCAATGGTCTCTTCTCCACTTCAATCTTACGGCCAGCCTGTGGTTCCAAAGCAGACCTGGACTCAAGATATGGATGACCACCTATGGATTACCTACATGCGATACCTTCAAGACCCAACGCATACCCCTTTCAAGATGCTCCCTGGTACAGCGCCACCATTGGGAGTGTGTTCAAGGGTGGTCAGAGAAGCGAAGCGGACATGGAAAGGCCTGCGAACAGCGAGCATACCCCCCGCGTTCAGATTTGCGCGCTGGGGCACCAATCGCGCTGGCCCGCTCAATGTAGACGCCGAAGAAAGCGCAACGCCTATGGCTATTCACAATCGCCGAACATTTGCAAAATGGCCAAGATCGGATGCAGCCACACGCAAACGACTACGAGATCTGTGCAAGCGCAAGCCCACTCTGTCGGCCCATTACAATCGTCTCATGCATACACGAAGTCCCTCGCCTTTCTTATCTTCTGTTCGAGATCGATCAACATCTCTGGCCCGAGAAGTATATTCCCCTCCCCCAGCGCCCGTACAAGCCCATGTACAAGGCAATACCTTCTCGACACGCGACATGAATGTGTCCCTGTTCACGAGTACTTCCACAACCATGCAGCCCACCCACCCACTCAGACAGCTAACGGATAATGCGGCCACGCCAAGAGGTCGAGCGTCGCCACAATCTGTGCCCTCACACCGTCGCTCTCCGGGCCACCAAAAAGCGCAATCAGTTCATCTTGGGTTCGGCATCAACGAGTCAACAAGACAGGCCGGTTCTCGAGCTCTTGCGTCCCCATTCAGACCAACAAACAGCTTCCACTCTACTGTCGCAGCATCTCATTCGCCGCTTCAGGATGCTGTCTCCGGTAGCGACTCTAGTCTGTTGCTCGGCTCGCCGGTAGAACTTCATCAACCCCAGCCACGACGATCGATATTCAAGAGGCCTGCAACGCAAGAGCCGGAAGAAGTCGAATACTCAGAAGATCCTTTGATTCGACAGAACCATCTAATGAAGGAACTATTCGGCCCAGCCCACCCCATAGATATAGGTCACCGTCGAGTCCGCAGCCGAGGGTTCAGTCTCGGTGACGTGGGCGGGATCTCGCGTCTGTCAGGCATGTTCTTACCGCCTCATGGCTCTGACCCGCCAGAGAGTGGCTCTCTGCAAGTGGAAGCAATGCCAGACTCGTTAATGCCTCCACCATCGATTGATCGTATCGTGCGACTTGGATCACCCTTTGCTGAGAAACCATATTTCAACACATTCCCTCGGAACTTCTCCCTTTCTGGGCTCGAGCCTGCCATGGAAATTCACGAAGAGCAAGCGGAACTTGCTGCCTCGCCTCCGCCACAATTCTAGAACCAGAGGCGGTCCGCCAACAAGCGTTCTCTCACCCACACCCCGAGTCATCCTGTCTAGTTCAAGCTTGTTGTCACAGGATTTCTAGCCTCCAGTCTTCAATGTCTTCGGAGACTCTTTATAGCGAGGCCGGATGTAATGGTTTCATTGCGAAATGATAGAACCGTGACAAGGGATACGAATCGTGGGTGTGGTAGATGTACATCAGCGACAAAAGCTCTTGGACATAACGACACACATTTTTTTACGACATCTTACGACCCTCATGAATTATTTCTGCGGCATCAAATCATCATTGCCGGCGTTTCTATGCATCGGCAAGATTTTTGGTAGCGAACGACAGGTTCGAAATGATTTTGTCGCGCCACTTCTTTACCATAGTTCTCAGGCACCGCAAGGACTCTTCTTGCAAATCATGGTGTCCTTCACTTTTCACTTTCGACCCAAATAGTTGCGCCAATTTGTTTATGCCTGTACTTTTTCTGGGGATTGACTTTCCGACCTTTTTATTTCACATCTTGATTGCATTTCCCCTTCACGATTGAATGATCAGCACGCGACGAATGGGAATTGGTTTCAGGGGTTTCGTGCTTGGCAGCATATTGGCTGGAATTGGAAGTGATATTGAATGATACTGGTTCTAGCTCAATTTGCGGAGGGGCTGCAATTGCTTGAGGCAATGGAGCTACGACTGGCCGATAATGATGTAATGTGGTGATGGATCGATTATCGTTCCGGTGCGGACGTTGCTGTTTTTGTCTGACGGCTGTGTCGGACAGCACTTCATACTGAGAGACACTTGAATACGAAAGGTTTTTCGGGAGATGTGTACACCGATTGATCCCAAGTGCACGCCATACCTTCAGTTTGCTAATAGTAGCTGAATGGCTCTACCGGACGGTGGCGAGGACAGTTTTACATATGCGACCACGATTGTGCCGCAGAGGAATTGCGTGAAGATCATCACCGTCAGGGCTGTTGGGAATATCCTTCCACGGGAGGACCGTTTGTACGGCTATATTGACTGGAGAAAGCGTCATCCCCGTGCCCAAGCCGACGATGATCTGTGCGAGCCAGATTTGGTACTTCCTGGAGGACGGTGCGGTAATTTCCTCACCTGATAGCCAACCCGTTGCGCAGTCGTTGCATTCGCTCGAAGTGTGGCCAGGAGACTCAGTCCCACCATTCGACAAACACACTCCACGAGCAACCAAGGGGTGTGGTCACCTGTTTTTGCCGTACCGAGACCTGTTGCGATTACAAATAGGCACGCACTTGGAAGCATTGGAAGAAGATTAACGCCGACATGTACAGCAGTCGTGTCCTTGATGGCTTGGAACTAAATGGGAAGGCCGCTCCAAATCCTATCGACACGAACAGTCCAACTGCGATGTTTCTTTGTCTAAGGATCCATGGAGGTAGCGTTCCGCTCTCCTGAAAACACTGGATTGCTGTGAAACCTAGAAGCAATACTGAGCCAATAATAAGAGACACTTTGTTCAGCTCAGGATTCCAAGACATCGAAATGCGTAGCACTTACGTATATTTTACCCATTGGCAGCTGAGCTACACACATGGTCAGTAAGAAGGCTGCCTCCTACCAAGCGATATCGCCAAAGCTCTTAAACTCATTCGAGATGGCGGTTATGGTCACGCCTATGATTGTTCCATCCTCCAACCTGGCAGCTCTTACGTTTGCTGTGATGGCGCGAGAATTGACTGGCAAGTGCGGCCAGGAACACTGCAGTGTCTATGCAGACGATGGACACAAGCACAGTTTTGAATGGCGGATACCTCGATTCGTTGTCCCCTCCCATGACACCTTGCAGGTCATCCTCCATGCTCCCTTCGTTATCATCCATCTGCCCAGTTCGGTTACTAGACCGAAAGCTAGACCATTGTCCAGCATCTGCACGTCAACATCAGACATCACGTATGTCTTATTACATAGCTCTCCCTCCAGTTGCGGACCTCGAACGCCAACAAGAAGCAGCTGACTGTGTCTCATGTCAGTTTGTGATGGGTCACTTAGTCTAGCGCTGGTTTGTTCTTCATACAAGTAGGGGGCTTGGAGCTCTCTTCATTAGCTGAGCCGTAGCTGTGAGGTATGAAGGCTCGCAGCCTCTGTTCTCACGATTCCCGAAGGAGACACCGGTTGCTGTTGAAAGGGAATCAAGGCCTGCCAATGCAGACGAAAGGTTGAACTGTCGGCACAATTCCCAGCTCGGCCGTGTTGCTTGTGCCGAGAATAACAATGATGTAATCGAGGAGAATTCGTTTCTTGTTCCGAGGCGTATCGAGACTCGAAGCTGTCGCCGAAACACAGCGTTGGTTGAGTCTTTGAGATGAAACGAGAGTCGCAAGGGGGGGTTTTTGGTAGCGTCTGGGTGTCAGGAGTCGTATGCATTCCTTCGTCGACCGCAAAGTCCAGAAACACCATGAAGTCGTGTCTCGTTGTCTGTGAGTGATGCTGCATACTTAGTTACTTATGCTGGGGCATCGTTATTGTTGCTTGAGGCAAACGGTTGCAGGCTGGATGATGCCGTGACCGCTGTGTATGATCTGCTCGGGGGAGAAGAAGCTACCTACCTGTACCACCGTCCCTGTATCTTACCAACAACATGAAGTCCATTTCAGCGCCTTGCATCTCCATCAGTACATTTGTGCTTGAGAGTGATGCTGTAGGTAAGCTGACTGAAGTCACACCAAGGTTCCGACGTAGGAGGTATGACGGGCTGTGACGAGAATGCGCGTGACGCGAACCGAAGCATCGTCCAACACCTATACTGTACCATACTAGGACCTGCCCACCCATATTCTTACCAAGCATCGACTCTTTCCCTTCCCCCCCAAAAACAAACCAGCCAGTGAGAAGCCTACTCCCCGAAATCCCCTTTGCCACAGCATAGCTTCGTCTCCCTCCCCTTCCTCGTTCATCGAGAAACCATTGCCGCTGACTGACTGCAACATCTTGCCGCTTACAACAACAACAACAACAACAACAGTCCCGACTGGGCCATCTGAACAAGGCAGCGTCGCATATGCGGACCTCTCGACTCGGCTCACTGCCGCTTTCTGTCCTCCTCGCCACTCAGGTCTCTGCGCAACTGGGAGATGCTGTCAAGATAGAGAAGACCAAACAAGTGCCGTGCACTCGAAAGACACAGAATGGAGACTCGATACATGTCAACTACCGCGGAACTCTCGAAAGCAACGGCCAAGAGTTTGACACGAGCTACAAGAGGGGCGTGCCTTTCGTCTTCACCCTAGGCGCCCACCAGGTGATCAAAGGGTGGGACCAGGGACTGCTGGATATGTGTGTAGGAGAAGCCAGGATATTGACTATTCCTCCAAGCCTGGCCTATGGACATGGCGGTACCGGACCTATACCGCCAGACGCTACACTGATCTTTGAGACCGAGCTCATGGCCATCGATGGCGTTGACCAAGGCCCCGTCACGGAGCCGCAATCAGAAGAGGATGCGGACTCGACAGAAGCTAGTCACGAAGACAAGGAACACAAGGGCTCTGACAAGGGACCTCACCATGACGGAGATAAGAAGTCTGGCGAGTGCCAGCTGCTAGGACCTTTCGCCTTGCTCATCCAGGGCGCCCTCGGGATGCTCGCTCTGTCTTCTCTCGTCTTCAAGCGGTACAGGGAAACGCCTCGCCGGCCACTTAAGGTATGGGCTTTCGATGCCTCCAAACAGGTTGTTGGATCCATGCTGCTCCATTTGGCAAATCTGCTCATGTCTATGCTCTCTTCTGGACAACTCGATATCGACCAGAAGGCGAAACAAGCCGCTGCATTCACCCAAGCCGACGAGGGAAGGCAGCCAAACCCGTGTTCATTCTACCTCCTTAATCTAGCTATTGACGCAAGTAGTACCCCTCTCTGCCTCTGCGATCATACACTAACCAATGCCTCAGACAACCATCGGCATTCCCATCCTCGTCGGTCTTCTCCGTGTCCTCCACCTTCTCTTCTCGCATACTTCCCTCGCAAATCCGCCTCAATGCCTCAACAGCGGCAATTATGGCCGCCCACCTCGGACCACTTGGTGGCTGAAACAATCCTTCATATACTTTCTCGGCCTGCTTGGAATGAAAGTCTGCGTCTTCCTCCTCTTTCATCTCCTTCCCTGGCTAGGATGGGTCGGCGACTGGGCGCTCCGCTGGACAGAAGGAAAGGAATGGGTGCAGATCACCTTTGTTATGCTCATCTTCCCACTGATCATGAATGGGATGCAATACTACATCATCGACTCCTTTATCAAGGGTAAGAATCCTGAGGATTACGCCGAGGCCGACGCTGGTGAAGGCATTGAGGAGGATGAATATGATGGTCTCATGAGAAACTCTGGCAGCGATGACGGCAGCGACGATCTCGAAGCGAGGAAAGTTCCCAACGCGAAGCTCAGGGAGGCAAACCCAACGCCAATTCCCGACGAGTATGATCCCGATAAGGATGGTGCGTCCAGCAGTCCTGGACGCGGATAGAGGAGCTCGACTATCCCCTTGCTCGATCGTTACATGGTATTGGACGAGGAGGAACTGTTTATCTGTACAGGCATGGGCACTTGGGCTTTTCTTTGGATGGTCTCAAGAGCGAGTTGATGAGTAATAAGGGATGACCTGTACGCAGCGCTGACAGCTTTTCCTCGGGCTAGTCTGCTGCCACATTCTCTTCGTATTAGTGCAGTGAAATGGATGCAAACGCACAAGTCCAGAAACCAGTGAAGTCCCGAACCGTCAAGGTGACCCTTTTTCACGTCTAAATAAGCCGTGGCAGCACAGTCGACGATGGACATGGAACCTTGAGATAATCTAGGGCCCAGACCCACTTAAAAAATGTGCCACTCCAAACCCCTTCTTACCTGCACTTTAGACGAAGAAGAAAACCCTGGATCGTCTCCTCCCCCATACCCCCTCTTACCTCCCTATAGACAGTCGCCAACATGCCCAAATCGGCACATAGGAAAGGCAACAGTGCCACGGGTGGTGGGCCGTACTCCGTCTCCGCTGCCGCCGCCAAAGCAAAGAGCGCAAACAAGTGAGCATGCCTTCACGAACAAACGACGCCTGCTAACCATGCTTTAGTATTTTCAAATTCAAGTATTGCCCAACCCTTCCCATCTATCCTCAATACCTGCTCGCTGACACTGCCGAAGCACCGATCTCGGTCAACACGTACAACGCCTTGACTCTCCCAGCCATCTACACAAGCTTGACTGACACTCCGGCAGATTCTGAAGAACCCAGGCGTGGCAGAAGCAATAGTCAATAAAGGTCAGGTCGGGACCTAAAGCATAGGGCTGCCAGTTGTGGCTGACGTCCGGCAGCCTTCCTCAAACCGAGTGATGTAGTCCTCGAAATTGGACCTGGAACTGGCAATCTAACCACAAAAATTCTGCAACATGCACGGAAGGTCGTAGCTGTGGAGATGGGTAAGAAGGGAGCCTGTCGTCTGGCATATGGCACGTGCTAAACCTTCTCTAGATCCTCGTATGGCGGCAGAGCTAACCAAAAGATTCCAATCGACGCCACAAGCAAAGAAGCTCGACATCATATTGGGAGATGTGATCAAGCTGGAGAAATTGCCCTATTTCGACGTCTGCATCTCCAACACACGTATGTCATTTTGTTGCTCCCCGATCCACGAACGCGTCTCATGTACACCCATAGCATACCAAATTTCAAGCCCCTTGGTGTTCAAGTTGCTCGAGCATATGCCTGCTGCTAGAACCTGCGTGTAAGTCTCTTTCATGCTTCTCTAATCGCTCGATTTTATGGTGGATCGTTAACCTGGACGCAGCCTCATGTTTCAGCGCGAGTTTGCAATGAGATTGTTCGCCAAGCCAGGGGACAAGTTGTATTCGCGGCTGAGTGTGAACGCTCAGATGTGGGCGAAGATTGTATGCACCACTGCCTCACTATGGAAGGCCTGCGAGTAACTTTGAGAAGGATCACGTAATGAAAGTCGGAAGGAACAACTTCAACCCGCCGCCCCTTGTCGAGTCCAGCGTTGTCCGCATAACGCCCATCGTTCCAAGACCTGCAATTTCATTCGAAGAGTGGGACGGACTTCTACGTGTCTGTTTTGTGAGTTCGGATGACCACTGTTCCTGAACATGTCGCTGACACTTCAACAGGTCCGCAAAAACAAGACACTACGCTCATCCTTCTTCGGCACGACTAGTGTGCGTGTCAGCAAGTTTTAGGTCGCGTCCCGCTCTACTAACGATACACAGGTCATGGACATGCTAGAAAAAAACTACCGCACATTCTGCGCCCAAAACGACATTCACCTAGACGACACGCCACTCGCTTCAGATGAAGCAGCAGACGAAGAGATGGAAGAAGCGGGGGATGAATGGGAAGGCATTATGGATGTCGACAAAGACGAAGACGAGTTGCCGCAATTTTTTAAGGAAGAGCGGGAGAGGAAGAAGGATGAAAAGGCAGCTTCGGGCTCATCAAAGAGGAAACGGAAAGGGAGAGTAAGTGAGTTGGTAAGAGCAAAAGTTAAACAGGTGTTAGATGCCTGTGAGGTGACGGAGAAACGCTCGAGAATGTGTGACCAGAATGACTTCCTTAGGATGCTCGAAGGCTTCAACAAGGAGGGGATTCATTTCGCGTAGCATGCTGAGATTGGCTTTTGGGTTGTGCAGCAATTTCAGCGAGGCGTTCCGGGTGAGAGTAAAGCATTTCACGATGGATCATGCCTGACGAGCTCAGCACCAGCTAGAGACAGACATGTAGAAGAGCATCGTCAATATGTACCTTAAAACGGGTCCTCTACCTTTCTTTTACCATTCCTCGTCGGTACACAGCTGCAGTCAAAGAAGGAGAATGACTCTGTGTACCCAGAGTCGTGAACCTCCGCAATATGGTATCGCAGTGATGAGATTGGCAGTACCGCACCCTGCTCGAGTCTTGTACTTTGCCATCCTAGTAGCAACTATGGACTGGAGATTGTCCATCTTGATTCTACGCTGTTAGTATGAAGATGACGAAGAATACGAAGAAACATTGGCATGGAATATAACTGTGAGATGTTTCATCTCGAAAAGACTACTAAGACGCTTCTCGAGTCCAGCCAGAAGATGGCTTGTACTGTCTGCGCCAACCTCATCAAAGGCAATCAACTCGTTGTGACCTGTCCACACGCCGACTGTACTGCGGTATCGCAAGTATTCCCCTTCGCAGTGGTACCGTTTCGGAAAGAGTCACAGGAGTCGCACTGGACGGGCAATGATGGACACGTAAATTAACTTGCTTACGACAATCCGGAGCCTATCCTATCCCGTCCTCATGTGTCTACTGAGCGAAGTCTATAAAGGTCGTGAATATTTGCGTAATTCGAGTCATCGATTCTAGACAAGGGTAAACGTGAGAAAACGCTACAATTGGCTGATAGCCATACAATCTTCGATGCTCGGACCAGGAAACAAAATAAAGCACGGCGGTAATCGTACCTTTGGTACAGTTTAGCATGACGCCAATGGAACCAAGGAAAATGTTTTGAGAACAGAACGCCGTCGTTGCATACTTTCTACGCTTGGGTGTAGCCTGCATGCGGCATCGAAGTCGTGAAGTTTGAGCTTCGGTGGTAGAGTGTGAGAGACAGGTCGTTGAAAGAAGCCATGTGTCTTTCCTGAATCGCAGATTGTCGATGTTTGACCAGGCCTTTTCAATCTTCATGGGCGGCGATCAGCCCACAATTGCTGAGGGACTTGGCGGGTTTGAGTCGATCTCCATCAGCCACGCGGGAACAAGCATGTCCTCGTCTGTATTGAGATTACCGTCGTCAGAGCCCTCTGCGTCGGCATCGTCGTTAAAAGATAAGCCATCATCGCAATCCGGGTCCAGATACAAGATTACTGGTTCGAGAATGGGTATCATGACCTCGGGTATGGTCTCGGGATAGCCGATTTCTTCGATCTCGGCGGGTGGAATCTCAAACAGTAGCGATGATCGGTTGGGTCGTTCTGCGTCCTCCCGTCCGTATGTGCGTCGCCGCAGACGTCGCGAGCCTGTCTCGAGGTCGTCGAGAGGATCAACATCGTCGTTGTCTGATGATTTGCTGCCGATACTCTGAGTATGACTCCGCTTCTTCGTCCCTCCAATACTCCACCGGTTCTTCTTCTTCTTGTATCTCTCGCGTTGTGCCTCTTCGAATTCCTGGGCCTTTTCGCGTTCTTGCTGACCCCCGCATTTGAGGTTCTTGAGCGACTCGAGAATATCCTCCTGTTCAAGAGGAGCTTCTAGAACGTCCTCCTCACTCTCGGCCTCTTCAGTCTCGTCTGGCTGGACATGAAGGCTTTCGTCATCGTAAGCGATGTCGTCATCGGAGATTTCTTCGACCTCAAAAGTTGAATTGTCGTCGAAATGCTGAACCACGGACGAACGTCGTTTAGAAACATCGCTCGTGGTCTCAATCTCTGGGATTGGGTCGTTGTCATTAGATTCAGCGTCGTCATCTAGATCAGCGTTTGCGTTTGCGTTTGCGTTTGCGCTGGAGGAGGAAGATGATGAAGTCGTGGAGTCGTCGTTATCTCTGTCTGGAGGAGTGTATGAGAAGGCATGCCCTAAGCCCCTGGGTTCAATATTTTCGGGCGGAGAAATGCCCATTCCCATATAAATGGTGCCATGTCGTTTGCTACGAGAAACGGAGATGTAACTAGTGGCAGATGTATTCCTGGATCTTGCACCGGGAGTTGTGGGCGGCGATGAGGGTCTTTGTTCCGGCGCGACGAACCGCTGAGGACCACAAGTGGACTCCATAAGGTCCCTGGATACGATGTGTATTTGCTATGTGAACAGATGGTAAGGGAGTGACGCAGATGTCAACTCAATGGCACGAGACCTTTCTTGGCGTCCGTATCCCAGCTGGGGAATCAGGGGACGGATGTTACGAGCAAGAAGGCAAGTAGTGATATATCAGCATTTATTTTTCGGCGTAATATCATTTCGAATGGCGAGGTCCAATGTATCACTAAACAGCCCGTCGCGGAGTCGTGAGGTGGGCGAGGCGAATGTGTTTGCAGCGACGGTGCTAGCTGCGTGTGAGGGCGCTGAACAAGGAGAGTAGAGTAGAGGCCGATATAGGCCGGGAGTAGTGGAAAGTGAGACTAACCCCGTCGGCAAAAGAGAAGAAGCAAGAAGATTTGGGGAAGTTTTGACAGAGAAGGATGAGGGGCAGCTCGAGAGGGGAGCAGCAGATTGGACACGCACGACTTTTGTATGTATGCAGAAGGGTGATGGAGGGAGTGATGTGTTCGCGTCCCGCTGGTTAGTTGGATTGGCCTGAAAATTCTGGTATCAGTGTGCGGATGGGAACAGCGGGCAAATAGGAAGAGCTGGGGGGATGTGTGGGTTCAAGGCCTCCCTTGCAAAGACTGGCAAAGCCTAGGCTTCCCTGTCGAGGGCCGGTCACTGGTATGTGTCCAGCAGCTGTTTGTCCACAAGTTGCTGGCATCAACGCAAAGCGGCAGCGCCTGCAGTGAGGCTGCCTTTGCAGGCCCAACAATGGACATTTGGCCGTGGGATTCGTCGATGCTTTTCCCATAATGTGACGAGGATGATTCGAAGAGGAGAAGGGAAAGATGGCGTGTCGGATTGCTGTAGGGTGGCCTCTAGGCTCTGGACGATGCATGAATGGATGCATGATTGCATGCTGGGCTCCGGCTGGGAGAGCGTGGAAAGTCCAGCGGCTCGTGCAGTCATTGACGCGGGACGTTGGGAGAGACAGAGCCTGTTGGCGGGTTGGACGGCAGCTTTGGGCAGAGGCAGAGAGCAGAGGAGGAGTACTAGTAGTGGTCGAAGGGGGGGGGATAATGGTCTCATAAGGTGCCAGTGTCCATGTATCCATGTGCCTGTACGTGTCTCCCTCACAGACTCGTAGGTACCATATGGTACACTACACTGTACAGTACTTCGTTTCGTTACATGGCAAACATTATGGCGGTCAAAGTCCCAATCATCAATACCAAGATTCCCAATCATTAATACCAAGATTTCCAATCATCAATACCAAGATTCTCAACTCTCCATCCACTGGTGGTGTAGCACTGACATGCCGACAACTCTGGTGCGGATCGACTGTCTTCCAGGATTGCCTCCCTGTTATCGATTTCGACTTGAGCGAGGGGCTGCAAAGCCGATTGCAAGGGCCCAAGGCAGGATGAGCCTGAGGTATGATAGTATTTATTCATTACTGCTTAGGTAACAAAGGCTTGGCATATCCCGCTGGTGAGGACAGCTGGAATCTGTACAATAATTGTAGAGCGACTACGCACAAGTCAACAGAGGCATGAGTCCGCTCCCACTCCGTAGCCTGTCCTTCTTCTTCAATTAGACACCACTCCCACGCGCCCCCTCCCAATTCACCTCACCGTCTCCTTCACCACCACCACCACCGGGCTGCGACCGCCTCCAGCTCCTCAAATCGACACAACACTCCACCACTCTCCAAGAAATCACACAGACATTGACCCGTCAATTTGCTTCTCCACAGACCGAGAGTCGGCGACATCTGCCACCACACATGTCAACATGGCCTCCCAAAGCCCAAACATGTTGACCAAGGTTAGTCCGTACCACTAGCTAGGCATAGGAGCCGGTGCTAAAAAGCCATAGTTTGAGAGCAAATCTAGCAGAGCCAAAGGCATAGCATTTCACAGCTCGCGGTGCGTGATTTTCCTCAAGGACACACCCTTGCCATCCTCCTCCGACCCCGTATCATCCTCCGGTCTCCCCTAACAACATGCAGGCCATGGATCCTCGTCTCGCTCCACTCGTCGACAATTCAGCTGTGGGACTACCGTATGGGAACATTGATAGATCGCTTCGAAGAGCACGATGGACCCGTGAGAGGCGTGGATTTCGTAAGGACACCTACTCTGGGGCTGAGATGAGCTATCTAAAATCTTGCAGCATAAAACGCAGCCCATGTTTGTTTCAGGAGGTTCGTCAATTTTGACGATATCAAGACGCCAGTCTCTTACAATTCGCAGGAGATGATTACAAAATCAAAATCTGGAGCCTGCAGACCAGGAGAAGTATAGCTACATTGGTCGGTCATCTCGATTATGGTAAGCAAGAGCTCGGACAGGAACTTGAACACTTGCTAAGTTCCTCGAATAGTCAGGACTGTGTTCTTCCATCACGAACAGCCATGGTAGATCTATTGGCATTCCTTCTCGACCCTGCTGACAATCTTAGGATCCTATCATGCTCTGATGACCAGACTATCCGCATCTGGAATTGGCAGAACCGTAGCTTGATCTGCACAATGACTGGGCACAACCACTGTGGGTGCTGTCTTATTCACTTGAGTCGCAGGAATGGTTTACTAACAGTTTTTTTTTAAAGATGTTATGTGCGCTCAGTGGCATCCGTGAGTTGTTGTTCCCTGATGTTTGGAACGCTCTCTGATCGTTTCTCCAGTTCTCAGGACTTGGTTGTCTCCGCCAGCCTCGACCAATCCGTGAGAGTGTGGGATATTAGTGGCTTGAGAAAGAAGCACTCCGCCCCCACGACGATGAGCTTTGAGGATCAAATGGCTAGGGCAAACAATCAGGCAGATGTCTTCGGCAACACCGACGCGGTAGTCAAGTTTGTTTTGGAAGGACACGATAGAGGTGTCAACTGGGTGGCTTTCCACCCAACACTTCCCCTCATTGTTTCTGGCGGAGATGACAGGCTCGTAAAGCTATGGCGAATGAGCGAGACAAAAGCTTGGGAAGTCGACACGTGCAGAGGCCATTTTCAAAACGTCTCGGTGAGTTATATAAGCCGCCAACGGTGGTTTATCGCTGACACCTGCTCTTAGGCGTGTCTGTTCCACCCGCACCAGGATCTGATCATCAGTGTTGGCGAGGATAAGACAATACGATGCTTCGATCTGAACAAACGTACTTCAGTCCAGACATTCAAGCGCGAGAACGATCGATTCTGGGTTATTGCGGCTCACCCGGAGATCAATCTGTTCGCATCAGGACACGACACAGGAGTCATGGTCTTTAAACTGGAGCGTGAACGTCCAGCCTCGACAACCTACCAGAATCAATTATTTTACGTCGACAAAGCCAAAGCCGTGCGTTGCTACGACTTTGCAAAGGGGACCGAGAGTCCTTCAATGGTCTCCCTCAAGAAATTCGGCGCGCCATGGGTGCCCCCTCGGACCATCTCATACAACCCAGCAGAACGAGCCATCCTCGTGACTTCTTCTGCTGACGGCGGCTCCTACGAGCTCGTCAGTCTTCCCAGAGATGCGAGTGGCGCTGTCGAGCCAACTGACACGAAACGTGGATCTGGAACTTCGGCCATTTTCGTTGCTCGAAATCGGTTTGCCGTCTTCACCGCTGCCAATCTCCAGATAAACATTCAAGACCTGCAAAATTCAACCACTAAAACAATCAAAGCTCCAACCGGAACCTCTGATATTGCATTTGGGGGTCCAGGCTGTCTGCTTCTTCTGAACCCTGCTTCCGTCGTCCTCTATGATATTCAGCAAAAGAAACAGCTTGCAGAGCTTGCCGTTCCTGGCGTCAAGTACGTGGTGTGGTCGGCAGATGGTCTCCACGCCGCCCTTCTTTCCAAACACAACATCACAATAGTAGGCAAGAATCTGCAGCAGATCAGCACACTTCATGAAACAATTAGAATCAAGTCTGCCTGCTGGGACGATGCTGGAGTCCTCATCTACTCGACACTCAATCATATCAAGTATGCCTTACTCAACGCCGATTGCGGGATCATACGAACTTTGACTCAGACGGTCTACCTACAGCGAATTAAAGGCAGAACCATTTACTGTCTTGATCGCACTGCTAAGCCTAAAACTCTCGTCATTGATCCAACTGAGTTCAGGTTTAAGCTCGCGCTTGTCAGGAGGGACTATGAGTCCATGCTATCTATAATCAGATCGTCGTCACTTGTTGGACAATCGATAATCTCGTACTTGCAAAAGAAAGGATATCCCGAGATTGCGCTCCAGTTTGTGCAGGATCCACTAACTAGATACTCCCTTAGTCTTGAGTGCGGGAATTTGGACGTTGCTATCGAGACCGCGAAACAGCTGGACAAACCACAGTTGTGGCAGAGTTTGAGCAACGAAGCGCTCGCTAATGGATCTCATTCCACCGTGGAGATGTGTTACCAGAAACTGCGCAGTTTCGACAAGCTTTCTTTCTTATATCTCTCAACTGGCGATAGGGAAAAGCTGAACCGGATGGCTAAGATAGCCGAGCATCGTGGAGATATGACTTCTCGATTCCAGAATGCGCTCTATTTGGGCGATGTGGAGAATCGGATAGAAATGTTTAAGGAGCTCGATCTGTATCCATTGGCATACATGACTGCCAGATCACATGGCCTAGAGGAGGAAGCTGCTTCGATACTGGAGGCATCAGGTCTGGCAGAGGATCAGCTGAATCTTCCATCCCTCGGAGAACCCATCTCAACGCCGCGCGCTTCCGTTCGAACGCACATCGCAAATTGGCCCTTGAAGAGCACCTCAAGTACCGCGTTCGAGAAGGTGTTGCTCGGACAGGAAATTGGCGAGGATGAGCTGCCTGCGGCCAATGGATACGAAGAGGACCTTCTCGGGGAAGAAGCTGCCGTTGATGCGGTAGGTCTTGAAGGAGACGAGGACGAGGCTGATGCAGAGGGTTGGGACATGGGCGACGATGTCGAGGCTGAGGTCGAGAGCGACTTTGTCAACGTGGAAGCCACCGACGCTGGTGCTGGCAGCAGTGAAGCAGATCTATGGGCACGGAATTCGCCAATAGCTGCTGACCACGTCGCTGCTGGATCATACGATACTGCGATGCAATTGCTCAACCGACAAGTTGCCGCAGTAAATTTCAAACCCCTGCAGTGGCGTTTTGAAGAAATCTATCACGCCTCAAGAACCTTTCTCCCGGCCAACCCAGGCCTAAAGCCACTGGTTAACTACATGCGACGAACGGTTACCGAGACAGACTCGAGAAAAGTTCTGCCGCTGATTCCACGCGATCTCGAATCAATAATAAACACTGAACTAGCGGCTGGCAAAACTCAGATGCGAACCAACAAACTCGAAGCTGGTGTTCAGACCTTCAAGAAAATTCTCCACCTCCTCCTCGTCAACGCTGTCTCGTCCATGCAGGAGGTCAGCGAGGCTAAGAAACTCATTCATACAGCCGCGCAGTACATACTTGCAATGAGTATTGAGTTGGAACGTCGAAAAGTTGTCAAGAATAACACCGATATTTCCTCTCTGTCAAACGAAGATAAGAAGCGTGCTCTTGAGTTGTCCGCATACTTCACGATTCCAGAAATGGAGCCAGCTCATGTCACACTGGCTTTGTTTTCTGCGATGAATTTCGCGTACAAGAACAAACAACTGTCTTCGGCACTCAGCTTTGCGAATGCCCTGATCGAGAAGGGCACCAACGCCAAATTCAAAGAAACTGTAAGTTTTAGCAGAGTTCCTACAATCCCTTGACTCAAGCTAACAAATGTATAGGCACGCAAAATTAAGACGGCCTGCGAACGCAATCCCAATGACGAAATTGACATTGACTACGACCAGTTTGCCGATTTCGAAATTTGTGCCGCATCCTACACGCCCATCTATGGCGGCTCACCAAGTGTCACTAGTCCTTACTGCGGCGCCAAGTATCATTCCAAGTACAAGGGGATTGTTTGCAAGATCGATGAGGTTGCTCAAATCGGAGCTCCGGCGAGTGGCTTGAGACTTTTCGTTTAGACAGGGCCATAAGCGAGATTGACTACAGTAGTGGAAAAATTGGCATATGGCTGGTGTTGGCTGGTCTGTACAATGAGCGTTCCGCTTGCTCGACGGTGGCGGACGTTTGCGGCTGGTAGGAATAGTATCGGGCTGTAATCGAAGCTTCATTAATGATGAAATTGCCCCCTTGTAAGCCAAACAGCCTCTCGTGGTCGGAACGTACTTGAGATCTTTTTCCTTTGATCTTCGGTCTCTCATTCCTCTAGAGGATTATCTGCTTGTCAGGCCTGAACACTGACGTTGCGGGGGTGGGCAGGGCTTCCACCGCCTGCTGGCTGGCAGTTTGTCCACTCGTTTCGATACCTAGCCTCTGGCGATCTTCCGGCCTGCATCTTTTAGAGTACCAAGTCTTGTTGCGTCATTTTCTATAAGACCAGCCTCTAGATCTAGGACTAAAGCCGATTTGCACCCATACCGACTTTGTTTTTCTGCTCTATCTCTAAAAAACGGTCAGTTTCGTTACGTGATACCGTGGGAACGTGGTTTGCGGAAGATAAGTGCTTATTTATTATTTCGGCCTTGTAAAGCAACTACAACTTACCCAACGACAGCGGGACATTTCAGCTGGCCAAAAAAAAAAAACTCAAGATACGCATGTACCATCACCGAAAGATATCGAAACAACTACAAGACAGACCCGCGCAAAATGATAACCCGTCGCTCTTTCCAAGCCGAACAAGTCGCCATCGATCAAATCGACCGCGAAATCATCATGCCACTCTCCTCCAAGTCTCAAAAGAAGGTCGAGCAACCGACCTCTCCCCCTTCTCCGTCTCCCCCTTCGGAACACGGTAGTCCCACGTCTCCATCATCGAGAGGAAAAGCACCATGTCGAGGCGAACCAGGCTCCGTGGAACACAGGTCCCCAGCTTCACCACACAAAAGTGTAGGGGGAAACGGAGCCGGACACCATGTAAAGTGGAAGGGAGAAGATCCCAAAGAGGAACAGCAAAGGAAGGAGAGGAAGGATTCTGCGCAGGAGATCATTGCCAAGGAAGAAGAGGTTGGGAAGAGGAATATGATGGAAAGGTTGAAGGATATTGTCGAGGTTAGAAAGGAAGAGGTGAGGAGGAAGGAGAATGCTTGAGAAGTGCAGAAGAAAGTCTCATAACACTGAAGAACTTGAGGTCATCTCTGGTTCACAAAGATTCTGTGCCTCTTTTGAAACCTTGAGGCGGAATACACTCGTCTTTAGACGAAGGTGTGGGTAGATGGTAGACTCGACGTTTGCACAATCGATCCCCCATTTCAGGATTTGTATTATTGTTGTCATAATAGCCCGTCGCAAATCACCACTTCCTCTCCTGCTCGTGCAAGAGCCTTGGAACATGGCTAGCTACTCCTAAGTTGACCAGTCACCAAACCAGTAAAAGATCACGAAGCAAGCCAGGCAACTGAGGGAAGTAGAGAAGATCTATTGATGACCAGCCTATATTACCGAGGGTATGCAAAGAAAAGTGGTGTCGAACGCATTCATAAAATCTGGGAGAGTCGTGATTCATCAATCCGTTCATTCATCGTAAAAAAAAGCCTCAAACAAGGGAAGGTGAAAAGAAAGCCCTATTTCCTGCCGCGCAACCCAGGAGACTCGCCACCAGCACCAGCACCAGCACCTCCACCAAGCAATCCGGAAATGATATCCTGCACAGTATCCGCAAGGAGATCTTCACCACGCTCAGGGACACGCTTTCCATGAGAGTCAAATCGAGGCGGCAAATCGACAGTGTCTCCAGAATCAGAACCAGTAGGAGAATCATCCCTCGAACGGCGATGATCGTTGGAGCGTCTTCGCTTCCGTCGATGTCCAGAATGGCGTTTGTCTTCGGGCGACGAGTATTCTTCAGCAGACAGCTCACTCTGCACAGGATCAACTGGAAACTTAACAGATTTTGATCTCGATCTCGGATGATGCATAGGTGTAGCTGCACCAACAGAAGTAGGAGTGATAGAACCAGAACGAGGCGATAAGGAGCGTCCTCGACGAGGAGAAGCTGGATGTCCACGAGGAGAGAGCGAGCGTCTACGTGGAGAAGCTGAACGTTCGCGTGGTGAGATAGAACCTTGTCGAGGTGAAGTTGGGCCTTCCCGTGGTTGTGAAGTTACACCATCTGCCACTTGCATCAGTAGGTTACTCATGTCGCAATACTTGCCTGGACATACCAGACTCGGAATGCTCAAAATCGCGCGGAGCACTCACATTGTCAGGGCCTGATCGATAGCCTTCATCGTGGCGCCCGTGTTGATCATAGGAGTAAGGATCCTGGTGCGGTAAGTTGTGTTGATGTACGTAGGGATCATCTGGCGGTAACGTGGGGCCATTGGTTGGGCCAAAATTGGCGGGATTGTATACTGGTATTTGTGCACCTGAAGCGAAAATAGGTTCAGCATAACCGCCATCGTTGATGGCGTTTGGGGAATGATAAGGCTGTTGGAAATTAGGGGGAGGGGGTGCGAATTGATTTGAGACAGGATAAAATTGAGCAGAGATATCGGAACGATCAGACAGAACGCTATCCGAGTCGGAATAATGGTGTCCTGAGAGCGCAGTCAGCAGGAGTTTCTCGATTTGAAGGAAGTGCTACTCACGTCGGCGACTGTCATCACGCTTCTTATCTCTCTTTCGCTGTCGTCGCTTGTTGATTTCGTTTGCAGCAACACCAACAACTCCCGCAGTAGCAAGACCTTCAGCAAGAGCTCTGCTTCGGCTTCGGCTCCGGCTCCGGCTTTTGCTGCCACGATGCCGTTGGTCGGGGCTTGAGCCTGAGCTTGAATATCCACGACTATGCGAGCGGCGAAGATCAGCAGAGGTGCCCTGAATCGGATCACCGCCATATTCTACAAGGTTTGAGTCACTAACGGTTCGTCTCGGACCTGAGGGGACCGACCTGGACCTGGACCTAGACCTTGATCTTGAATATGACCGTGATCTCGATCTCGCTATCATCTTCTTCTCCTTCCTTGCCTTGCTCCGTTCATACAATCCAGCAACAGCAGCGCTAGCCAGACCAGCACCAACAATCGGTGCACCTTCTCTCACTCGACTTCTGCTTCGTCCACCACGGGAGCGGTTGCGAACATGTTCAGCAAGACCAGCGGCAGCTGCGCCCACCAAACCTGCTTGGGCAACTTTGCGACTTCGGTGTTCTGGGTCGATGTGTCTGCTCTCAGATCGAGCAGGAGAACGTGAACGAGAGGGCGAGCGTGATGAACTATAGTGGCGGACAGAAGACCTCCGACGTCGTCGGGAGCGACTTCTGCGGTCTTCAACAATAGTCGTCTTGTTTCCGCCCTTCTTGCCAGCAGCATAAGCCACGGCACCGATAGCAGCGAGGCCAGCAAGCCCGGCGAGAGTCTTTCCACGCGACAGAGAGCGAATATTTGTGCGACTCTTATGACGGCGTCTGCGCCTACCGCCTCGTTCGCCAGAGCTTGATCGGTCGCGGCTTTTGTTCAAGCGGGATAGAGCTTCTGCTCCAATACCACCCAGTGCGCCATAGCCTACGACTTGGCCGACTCGAGAGCCTGGATTCTCCCCCTGGCGTTTGCGGTGATGACGAACAAGTTCAGCAGCAGCGATGCCACCAATGACGCCTTCTGCAACATGTCGTCTGTGTCGAGATTTGTCATTGATATCTTCTTCGTACTCTCGTCGAATGTAGACGGCATCGTCATCGCTGTAGTAGTTTTGATCTTCATAGCGACGGTCGTATCGTTCTTCATCTTCCCAGTCTCGGCGCATGGGCTGACGACGAATGACCTTGCGTTCGTAGTAGTATTGCTCGTCATCTTCGCGCGGGGGTTCTGGCTCGGGTTCTGGATCCACCTTGACAACGGACTTGTCTTCTTCTTCCTCCTCCACTTCGACTTCAATCTCGTCGTGCTCAATGATGTCGTAAGATGGCTCTCGCTCCTTTCGGATGACAATCCTTTGCGGCTCTCGTTCGATGGTCTCGTGGATGATTATTGGCTGGGGAGCGCGCTCCTGGCGGATGATGATGGGCTGTGGTTCGGGGCGAGAGAAATACTCTGTGGATTTGGAGTACCTCTCGAGGGAGTATGGGCTTTGAATTGGGCGTAGGTCGCGTTCGCGGTCTACTTCTCGTGAGATGCGCACATCTAGAACCTCTGGCGACGGGGAGCGGTCGTGGCGATGGGTAGTGGTGATGTGTATGTCGTCTTCTTCCCGCACATCGGATCGTGCTTCTCTGGCCCAATCTCTTTCTCGTCCGGCCCGCTCGACGACGCGGTAGTGGATCCGTGGCTCGGGCTGTTCATAGTCGTAATCATAGTGCGCACCGCGTTGCGAATGTGCATCATGATGGGAAGGCTGGTCGTCTCTGTCCCGCACGACGATGCGGGTTGTCTCGTTCTCTGTCTCGTCCAAATCCTCGGGTATCTTGTATCTTCGCACGGTGGTGAAGGTGCGTGGCTGGGAGCGGGACGACCTTAGGCTCTGCGTATCCCAGTCGCGCTCCTTGACGGTGATGTGGGCCATGGTGGTGGTGGTGGTGGTGATGTAGGTTGATGATAGGGGAGCGGAGGGGCAGAGCAGGAGGGATGGACGGACGGACGGGCGGCTGGACTGAATTATTGAATATTGACCAAAGAATGGGGAGATGGGTGTGGGATCCAGGGAGGGCAGAAGTGACCCGGGCTGCAGGTGGTGAGAGGGTCACAGGTAGGAGGGAGCCTGGGAGGTATGACGTCGAGCACGCGGAGCCTTGACTTCAGCTCAACACTTCCAAATGGAGCTGGAAGTCGGCCACCTGCAGTTCCTGGGATTGTTGAATCATCATCACGTGTGCTGCCGAAATGTCATTGAGCTGGAGGGCTCTAGGAGTGTTTCTGAGGTGTAGAGGCAGAGGCGGCCCACGTACCGTACCGGAGGCTGAGGGATCATCGCCTGAGGGGTCGTTGGGCAGCCAAGTCGAATCAGCAGCGCAACACCATGCAATGGAGGCCTGAGGTTGGGTATAATGCAAGACCTGCTGCCTGCTGCCTGCTGCCTGCTGCCTGCTGCCTGCTGCCTGCTGCCACACTGCCATCCGTTATGGCACACTGTGTTTGCAAAATAACGGATACAATTCCCAGAATTACACGTCGTCGAATCATTCCTAGCAATGATACATCCGTCCAAGTCTGTTCCTTGCATTCACACGCCCTCCGTTTTCCCGAGTGAAACCATCTAGGTATGTGTAGATGCGTTACCCCTTACAATTCCCGATAGGATGATGCAAATGCCTTCCATCCTCAATTCTCTGCCAAGCATAAACGCCCGCTAATCTACAAAATGATGTGTCTAAAGCATCTTCTTAGCCGAGTGTGGTCTTAGCTCTGCCCTCCTCATACACACGACGCTTTTCTAAATGGTGTGTGGTGGGGAACTGTCAATTGTTATGCGAGTGCAGATATGCGGACGCGCCATGGACGTCTCTTGCTTGGCTCCCTCGTTCCTTCTCCGCATTGTAAGGTTGATCGCGAATGAAGACAAAGTGAAGCAAATCAATGGTCATCTGTATCCCTCAAGGCAATCTAATGGTTCTCGTAAGTTCATAGACGAGGGCCGGGAGGAATAGGAGTTCGCCGTCTAAAGATTGTTCGTCTAAACAGGTTCAGATTCCTTGGGGGTAAGCCATACTAAAACATCTCTACACGATTCGAACGTGTACCAACTGGCTGCCATGCTGGGCGCGACTTTGAGCAGATTCGGTATGATGCCTTTGTAAAGCCCTACGAAGCCTTCTTGTCGGATTATGGTTGCGATGGCATTCCCGACCGAGGTGTACTGGAACCCCATCCCGGACATGGTGTTGACCTGGAATCGTCTCCGCAGCACGTCGCTTTCCTCCAGATTAGTACAAGCCTTTTGGAGTGCTTTTCGCAAGACTCACAAAGGATACGTGCATGTCTGCGCAATAGCCCCCGCCACAGCTCCAGCTCCTAACTTGCCTATCGCGCCCGGGTCCTTGTCACCCTCCGCCGTAAACAAGGTGCGCGCTTTTTCATAGACCATGAAATTCAGTCCAACGTATGGCGCAACGCCGGCTATGGTAGGTATTATACCTCGATACAGCGCCAGCCATCCACCTTCGTTTTTGTACATGGAGACCATGAGGCCGAACATGCCTGGAAGCTTCTCACCAGCACCTCTCTTGAATTCTCCCAGCTCTCGAAACGACGCAGATTGGATCGATAAACGTGTTCGGACGATGTCGAGTGGGTATGTGAATGTGACGGAGGTGATGCCAGCACAAGCCCCACATAATAGTCGATTGAAGGAGCTCATGGACTGTCCGGGTGTCTGTTCAAAGTACTGTGACCAGTCAGTCCCCGAAAGCTCGATGATCCAGCCTGACTTGCAATTCATCGTACCGGTTTGTAAAAGTTGAAAGCGCCAAACTGCACAGCCGAGTAAGGTACTATGCGAATGCAATTGGTACCGTTGCCAGCCATGAAACCTCTCCAGCCCTCTTCCCTCCACATCTTCGCCAAGGCCTTGGGTATCGACATCTTGTATGCATCCCGTCCCGCACTCTGCACCTGGAACAATATCTTCAACCGCTCGAGGGGGGAGACGACGGTTCGCGACACGGCTCCTGCAATCCCGCCGCCAATGAAGGAAGCCACGACTGGCTGTGATACTGCTAGTCGGAGCTTCAGCAGGGCTGATTTAGGCGGATGGTCGGACATGATGGGTGCAATGGGAGGGGACGTCGACTAAGAGGACGTAGGTACTGTGTTAGTAAATTGTCGTTCCGCGAGAATGCTGTAACCATCGTACACTATCGAGCTTTCCTGACATGGGCATCGAGCCAGCAAGTGGCTACGAGCAGAGCCGCACAGGGCTGGTAGCTAAAGTAAACGGGCCGCAGGTAGGTCTTGTTTGGTCTGTTGCAGCCCAGCACTGCAACGGTTCCAGGCGCGATGACAACCGCGTGCCAGCTTGGTAGTGCTCGACGTGTTCAGAGATCGCGTGTGAGTGGAGAGGCGTCTCTGGACGTGACAACTTGATGCTGTTTATCGAAGATGAGCCATTTGCACGGAGAAACACGGGAAGAATTTTGGGGGAGCATGGAATGCCGAGCTGTAAAGCGCGGAGCCGGCCTGCGATCAGCCTCGATTGTTGCTGACCAAGAGAACCTTCTGGTTGGTGGAGTGAGCCATTGAGTTCAGACAACAAGACGCCTCCTTCGATATGCTCAACGGTAATAGTGCCAAGTAGATTCTTTGGAGATACCTTCTACCCCCTTCCGAGCGTCTAGTGTACCATGCTACTTTCTTGCTTGCCAAGGTCATGGTCAAAGGTCCTTACAATCCGGGCTGTATGCTACGGTAGCACAAAAATTCATCCTGCCGGCGGCAAAGCACCGCGATTCGGAGTACGAGCCCTTATTGTAGCCGCTGTGTCATATCTTTGTCATTCCTTCACCCTTCACCCTTGGTCCCTTGGTCCCCATGAAAATCAATACATTTCTGGCAGTTTCGTAACAACGGGCTGCAAGAAACCGCAGTGGACCAACCACATCAAAACCACAAAGTACCAAACCAGTGGTGGGGTTTTCAAGAAAGAGAATGTGGTTGTAGGTATATACGTCTTTATTACACTGTTGAAATCAGGGTGACAGAAAATGTGGTAAGAAAAAGTTTATCTTGTCTAGGAAGAGCTGTTCACAGCAATAGGAGAAAGCTGTCGGGATATCTTTGCGCAATCAAATCACACCCAGGTCATCATTCCATGCATCGATATCTCAACTCCATCCATATACTCTTCAACTCCGAAACAATGCAGGCAAAGTGTTTTGGCCAATCTGTGCTAGCAGGATAGCATTTACAGGGTGCGAGACTTCTCTGGGGTAGAAGAACCCATTTTGGCAGGAGCTCCCTTATCCTCAGCCTCAGATGCCCCTTCTTTCGTCGATGGATCAGATGAAGCCACAACGGGCTTTTCGTTGGCTTCTCCGCCGCCGCTGGGTGAGTCATGTGCCGGCAAGGAAGATACCAAATGGCCATCGGTGACGCTTAAGCCTCCTGTTGGCTCATTTGCTTTTCCTTCGGGGCGGTCGGTTGACTCTCTGCTAGCAAAAGACACCCTTGAGCCATTGTGGATGGAAAGTTTCTGCTCTGGCTTTTCGGAGATACGGACCATCTCAGTGACGAAGGTCTGTCCCCACCAAGAGCTGTAGTATGATCAGCTGATGCGCTCAATTTGTTTTCTGACGGTCTTACCTCGTGTATTTGTTCACATATCTGGCAAGTTTGTCATAGTTAATTTTTCGCTGTTCGTCACCCATCGTAACTGCTTCGTGAAGAGCCTCTGCCATCTCCTCGGTGTTCCATGGATTCACAATTAAGCTGCCATTGAGGCTCTGAGCAGCGCCAGTGAACTCTGATAGAATCATTACTCCATGGCGTTCTGCCTGTGTGGCGATATACTCGTACGAAACCAAGTTCATGCCATCACGCGTTGACGAGACCAAACAGACATCGGAGACTGCATACAAAGCGACAAGCTCATCGAAACTAACTGACTTGTGCATGAAATGGATTGGCATGAATTCGATAGTGCCTGTGCTTGATTAATATATGGAAAAACTGAGAGAGCTTGGAGAACCCACCAAATTTCCCGTTGATTCGACCGACAAGCTCGTTGACAACGGATCGCAAGTTCTGGTACTCCTCAACATCGCCACGACTAGGCACAGCCACCTGAACCAAAACAACGCGTCCGATCCAGTCGGGGTGTTCGGTCAAGAAGACCTCAAGCGCATGCAATTTCTGTGGCACGCCCTTGATGTAGTCAAGTCTGTCCACACCAACGATGAGCTTCACTCCTTGGAATTTGCGCTTCAGCGTCTCAATGCGCTCGATGACCTTTGGCTTCTTCAGGCCTTCGGCGAATTTCTCCGGGTCGATGCCGATCGGGAACGCACCGACAGTAACAAGCTTTCCTTTGTATTCGACACCGTTGGGCGTTGTCGCAAGTCCCCTGTGGTTGTTAGCATAGCTGAGGTTTCATGACGGAAGAGTGTCCATACAAGATTCTTGAGCAGCTGCTCAGGAAATGGCGGGCGTAGTCGTAGGTATGGAAGCCAATGAGATCGCAATGCAGGACACCAAGAAGGATCTCATTGCGCACTGGGAGAATGCGGTAAATCTCACTGCTTGGGAACGGGGTGTGGAGGAAGAAACCAATCTTTACGTTCTTCTTTGTGTCTTTGAGCTCTTCCCGGAGCATAGCTGGCAGGAGCATGAGGTGGTAGTCGTGGACCCATACCAAGTCGTTGTCCTGGACATCTTTGGCAATGGCCTTTGCAAATAAGCGATTTGCTTCTGTGTATGCCTCCCATGCGGATTCGTCGAAGGTGATCTCGCCCGGGTGGTAGTGGAAGAGTGGCCAGAGGATGGAGTCTAGAAGAAGTAAGCGGGTGTTGTGGTGCAGAGTCTGGATTATCCTACTCGAAAAGCCATTGTAGTGGCGGTCTGCAAGCTCGTCGTCAAGCATGATTGGCACCGCATTGTATTCCTCCTTCAATTTAGTCTTCAGGTCACCCACCTCGTCCTCTGGTATCTCTAGACCTGGCCAGCCATACCACTCGAAGGTCACGTCGTTCTTGAGCCCGCTCAATCCACTGACCAGTCCTCCAGAGGACATGTTGAAGTCGTACTTGCCCTCATCGTTACGCTTGATGGTGATAGGGAGGCGATTCGAGACGAGCAGGAGGCGACCCTCCATTTGAAGTGGCTCGAGACTCATAGCCTGGTATCGCGGATACGGGTATTGATTGTAGTTGTGGACGGTACAGGTTAATCGAAGGGTGTGTGTAGAGTGGTGTTGATGGGAAGAGGGAAGGACGGGCCGTGTGAACTGGACTGATGTGTGATCCGAGGGATGGCAGCTTCTGTGTGGCCGATAACACGCAAGTCGAGTTGGCTGTTGACAAGTTTCTGGCTGGCAGGATTGCTGTGGAAGCTGCCAGAAAAGTAGAGTACGGTCCCGATGCCGGGCTCTCCAATGGTCAACTTGCTGTTTGCGGCACTGCAGATGGCTGGGAAGTGGGCGGGAGATATGACGTCGGGCGAAGGATGCCAGGATATGTCGCTCGAGGCCCACGAGCAGGCATTAATCACACAGTGACGAGAGCGCATGGGGACGGGATGGGATGGGATGGGATGGGATGGGATGGGATGGGATGGGGTGGGATGGGATGGGGTGTGGACAAAAACAACATTTCCTCCCAATAATGATATTAGCTTCAGCATGGTCTTTCGCCGTGGCCATGCCATCTCTTTAGGTAGCTTACCACAGTACCTTAGTACAACTACCTACAGTGTCCGCAAGCGACGTGAGAATGGTGGGTCATAAGTGGGTCAAATAGATTACACTAGTAGTCGATTGGCCAGCCCTAATTAGCTAATACCTACTTAATACGGCTTGGCATACTATTATATAATACTTTAAAGTATATATTACTAAGGCTATTCTATAAAGCCGTAATTGCCGCTTTAAGCTCTACTTCGGACTTAGGCCTTATCTCTACTATCTTCTACTTTATTAGGCCCTATATATTCTTAATTAGGTTTAGGTTAGGGCTATTAGATAGCTATATAAGGCGGAAGTTACCGGTATTATAATAAGTTAGCTATATATAGATTACTATATAGGGTAGCGCGTTATCTTCTATAATTATAATTAGTTAACTAGTATCTTATTACGCGGAGGCTATAGCTTAAGTAATATAGTAGGGTTAGGATTAGCTATCCTATATAGAAGTAATAAAGTAGTCTAGTAATAATATTGTATTATATAAGTAAAGCAAAGCTTATAAGATATAAGAGTCGTAAATTATACTAAGTAACTAAAGTAATAGTAAAGTAACTAAAGAGTAGAACTATAAGACCTTTAAGGGAGTAAAGTCTTATCTATATATAGAGATCCTATCCCGAGGCTCGCGAGGTTCGTTTTATAAGAATAAGCTAAATAAACTACTAAAGGTTTAATAGGCTTATTTATTAGTATTAAGCTAAATGATCCCCTTAAGCTTATTTAGCTTATTTACTAAGGATAATCTAAACGACCCCCTTACGTAACCTGAATCACGTCTACTTATTAATTGGTTCCTAGAGTAGACCGTACGTAATATAGCCCTTCCTCTTAGTAAGCTAGTCCTATAGTAATTACTTAAGTAGCGATAAAACCCCGCGCCCTAAAATTAAAGATAACTTCGAAAACTTCTACTAAACGTAAATAAACTATTAACGAAATATAAAAATACGGTTAACCCGCAATATTCTCCTATTAACGTTGTTTTAAGAATAACTTTCCCTATATTATTATACCGTCCCAAAAGTCAACGAAGTGCGTATTATATACGAGGTTAGGAAAACCTTATATAGAGGTATTATAGTTATCTCTAGATAAAACTAGGGAATAAAAATAAAAATAAATTTTAGAGGATAAGGAAAAGTTATCGTTAGCGAATACTAAGGTAATAAAAATAATAGCGGAGGTTATTCGACGGTAGTAAGAGTAGTCGGAACTCCTTACCCAGATCGAGCGGAATAAGAAGGTTCTACTACTAGCTTATAAGAGAGCGTAGGTAAAGACTATCTACCTAATCGAGGAGTTAGAAGAGGAGGAGAAAGACGAAAGGGAGCGGAAGCGGAAAAGAGGTAAGGTAGTTAGCCCTAAGCCTTCTAACTTTACGTCCTTATTTTCCTCTAGTTTAGGGATAGTAGACTAGACTACTCTAGATTTACCTAATAGTAATCTTTTAGAGCTTAGAGAGAGTTCGATAAGTATAATATAGGTTCCTATATATTTTCTAAGGTAGGGTAACCTTTCTACTTAACGAGATATTTATACTAATATCTAACTATAGTATAGTTAACTATCTTTTCGACTTCGTATTCTAGCTTAAGTTGGTCTCCTTAGAGTTCGGTTTAGTAATCTAGAGGGGCGTCCTTATCTACTAGCTTAAGTAAAGAGATATAGAATATCGGGTATACTCGTATTCCCTTTAGTAGCTTAAGTTTATAATTAATAGCTCCCTTTACTTCTTCGATCTTAAACGCTCTAAGTTTCTAGAAATCAAGTTTCTTACTAGGTCGTCTTATCTTAATATTACGTCGCTAAAGGTAAACTTTATCCCCCTTCCTAAGAATAGGTCCCTCTATTCTTTTCTAATTTGCACGTAAGGCTATACGTATATTTAGGAAGGTAATATAATTTTTAAGTTATTTATAAAGTTTACTTATCTCCGATATATATACTATTACCTTAGTAGGTAATATTTATTATCCCTTAATATCGAAATGGGGTTTACGTCTATAATTAGTAAAGAATGGTGATATCTTAATTATATCTTAAATAGTTACGTTATATGCGAATACTGCAAGTAGTAGTAGCGATACCCAGTTACTTTAATTATTATCGACATAAATGCGTAAATATTATTCAAGTATCTAATTTATTCTTTCCGTTTATCTATCCGTTTATAGGTAATAAGCTATTAACAAGCTTCTTCTAACTTTTAACATTTTATATAACTCCTCCTAGAAGTATAATATAAATAGACTATCTCTATCTAAAATAATATTATTAGGTATACTATACCTATTTACGACGTCTCGTACGAATACTCCTACAAGGTATCGTATATCGTATTATCTAGGAAGTAGTATAAATATCGTATACTTTATTAAACGATCTACTATAACTATAATATATTCGTACTAAATATTATCTAAGTTAAGAGAAGGTAGTAATAGTCTAATAAAATCTATTAAGATGGTTTTCCACGTACTATCAGGTACCTTATTAGGTTGGAGAAGTCCGTAGGGTTTATATCTCTCGTATTTAGCTTTTTTATAGAGAATATACTTTCCTATTTCCTTAAAAACTTCCTATCGTATTTGTAGGAAGTAAAAGGTATTCTAAAGTTAAGAAAGGATAATCTCTGGTCGATAGTAACCGTTAAGTAGAGATTTATATTATTATATAATATAGCGTTTCCTAAGGCTTTTAGGAAGATATACTAGGTTATTAAAGAGAAGTAATCCGTCTTTAATATAAGTATTCTAGTCCGCTGATTGTAGGTAGCCTTAGATATATAGATCTTTTTATTAAGCGTCTTTTACTTCTCGCTAGTAAGAAGGTTTTCCGGACTAAAGCGATAAGACTTAGTATATAAGTATATTACCTTCTTATCGGAATAAGGCGCGTTCGACTTTCTCTTTTTCTCCTACTATAAAGTCTTCTCGTCGACTTAATATATCGGCGTTTACGTTTTCCTTTCCTTTCTTATATAGGATTTAGAAATTATAAGATAATAGCTCCTCTAACTATCTTAATTACCGTCGATTTAATTCCTTTGTAGTTGTGAAATTCCTTAGGTTTTTATAGTCGGAATATACTATTATCTTATATTTTGCTCCTTTAAGATAATACTTCTAGTATTTAAAGGTATTAACTATTACTATAAGTTCTTTATCTAATATAGAGTAGTTGATTTCTACTTTAAGGAATTTTCGTGTATAATAAGCTACTAGTCTTAGCTTTCTACTTAAATCGGGTTGGCTAAGGTATACTCCGAGTACTCGATTGGATACATCCGCCTCTACTATAGCTGGTTTTTCTAGGTCAAATAATTATAGAATCGGTAGCGTTATTAGCCGTTCTTTAAGTAACTTAAAGGCCTTTTAAGCTTACTTATTCTATTCAAAGGTAATCCCCTTCTTTATTAATCCCGTAAGGGGTTCTGTAACCTCGGAAAAGCGTTCGATAAATTATCGATAGTAATTTACGAAAGTATAGAATAACTATACTCCTTTAACGTTCGTGGGTACTAGCTAATCACGTACTTTCTTATAAATACCTAGGTCTACCTTAAGACCGGCTACCGAGATAAAACATCTAACGAACTTAATTCGTTACTAGTGGAACTCGCTTTTTAATAGTTTTAGCCGTAAGTTATATTTTTTTAGTACGCGTAGGATAGTCCGAACGTATTTAACGTATTCTTCGAACGTTCGTAAGTAAACTAAAATATTATCTATATAAATAGATATAAACTTATCTAAGTGCTCGCGAAGTACGTTATTTATATAGGCTTATAGCGTCGTAGGGGCGTTTATTAAGCTAAAGGGTATAATAAGGTATTCGTAGTACCTAAGACGAGAGCGAAATACTATCTTCTACTCATTGCCTTCCTTAATCCTAATTTAATAAAAAGTAGTAGGAATATCGAATTTCGTGAACTATCTAGCTCTATAGAGTCTATCCCTCAACTCCTAGATTAAAGGTAGCGTGTACGTATTCTTTTCTAAAATCTTATTTAGATATCTATAATCGATATATAATCGTTGTAAACTATCGGGTTTAGGTATAAAGAATATTAGATATCCTATAGGTAATATAGATTCCCGTATAAACCCCTTCTTTATAAAATTATTAATGTATTTACGAAGGATCTTAAGCTAGTCCTCCCTTAGAGGGTAAATTTTAAACTTCCTTAGTTATTTATTTTTCTTCAGCTTTATCTCGTAATTCTATAGTTAGTATAGCGGAAGCGAATCCTTAAGCGATTCCTCTTTAAAAAGTTCCGCGAATTCCTAGTACTTATAGGGAATTCGGAATACTAACCTATTATAGTGGTTAAGCGCGATTAATAATATTAAGGTGTTATTACTAGCCATCCTAAGTCCAATGTCATCAGATGGTATGCGTACGGAAGGAAGATTAGATAAGACGATTTAGGATTATAAAGATAGGATAAAAGCCTAAAGTATCATCCGAAGGTAGAAGTAACTATATAATAATAGGTATAAATAGTATTATCGATACTATAGTATAAGATCTAATAATCTTATAAGGTATATTATCTGCATCTGCCTTGAAGATGGTATCTCCTCGAGTATCTAAGATATATCTTTAAGTAACTCTTAGGTAAGTGCCGATATTCCTTATCGCCCTATAGCGATAGATATACCTCCGCCAAGTACCTGTGATATCCATATTATATAATCTATACTATTCTATCTTATTATGTAGTGGTCCCCACTACATTCCCTCCCCCGCCGGCCAAAGTATATGTCGTCCCTTAATACTATACTTCCATTCTAAATTTTAAATTGTACCATCTGCAAGTATATTATTATTATTATTATTATTAAAGGAACCGTAAAACTTGTACTATCTGCGAGTATATTATTAGAGGAACCGAAAAGTCTACTATTCTCTATCTCTATCACGCCTTATTATACTCTATTACTATGCTTAAGTATCTACGTTAAGTTTTATCTCCGTGTCGTCATCCTCTATTATATTATTAGGGATGTTATTATATACCTCCTAAAGCTCCTCCTCTAGGTCTTTATCTATAAAGTACTGCGCTGGCTTAGGAATAGGAGTCTGCGCGAAGTTGTAATAAAAGAAGCTCTATATACCGTAGACGTTTATCTCCTTCTTAATAAATAAGGCGAACTTCTTACCGATAAGCTTCGTCATCTCCGTGTCCTGTTCCTTAATCTTCGACTTCATGTAATTAATATTAGTAATAATTATCTTAACCTTATTAAGGACGTCGAGGTTGTCCTACTTAAGGCGTCCGATTAATACCTACGTAATCGCATTCGTGGAGTGCAAAGAGACTTTAGTAGGGAATGGATATAGTAGTTTACTATAGTTAATAGAGTATCTAGATAGCGATGCTAGGCCTACCTATAGGTTACGGTATGCGCGTATAAGTTCTTCCTAAGTCCTACCTTCTAGGATCTCGAGAGTTAAGTAATTACCTTGGATACCGTAGTACTATAGTAGTATAGTTAGTCGTACGCTATCTACCTTACCTTCTAATCTATGGAAGTTAAGGGGATAAGTAATACGTATAGTATAATTAGGCGCAATCTGGCGAGTAAAGTCTATCTTAAACTTAGTGACGTCCTCTTTTATCTATATAGTAGGGAGGATTTTCGCGATATAGCTATCGCCGAGCGATGTGCCACGCTTCTAGTTAATATCCTACTATACCTACGTGTTCTCCGTCTTGTGTATCTTTAGAACGTACTAAGTATAGTTGTTCTTAGTCTTACCGAATACCGTAAGACTGCCCTGGATCTAGTTAATACCTTTTCTAGTCTAAAGAGCTTCCTTTACGTTAATATTAATATGGCGGAAGAAGATATTATTACCCTTCTAGGTCGTCTTATAGTAATATAGGTATAAGATTATCTATAACTGTCGATCTTGGCGGAGACTCACGTAACGGAGCTAATAGTAAAGCGACTGGCGCATTACCTACTATATGATACTATAGTACATGGTGCGATTCCAGCCGAGATTATACTTTCCATTTACCTCGCGAAGATACTATAGGTAGTATACTAATTCGATCTTGGCGAGTTCCTTAATAGTCTAGTTATCGCCTAACTTAGCGAAGCCCTACGGGACGTACTTAAAGTACTCGACGTTAGCGAGAGCTTTATTAAGAACTACGTTAGGCTCATTCTAGTATTTAAAGGTATCCTAGTTAAGGATGCTACCGTTCTCGTCCTATTTAGCGAGCTTAGCCTCTATCTAGATGTTCTTACGGAATATATCCTATAAGTCTTTCTTAAGCTAATAGTTTTCGAACTCGTAGGTATAAAGTGGTTTATATACGTAAACTCCAACGTAATTAGAGTAGACCTTAGGGCGATCCGAGAGACGAAACCACGTGTGGCGGTCTTCTCGTATTATAAAGGTAATAGGGTTATCGCATTCCGAGAATTCTTAGAGACGCGTAAAGATATCGTCGTTAGATCCTCGTCGTGTCTAGAGGCCGCTTATACCTACTATAGCGCGCAAGTATATCGGGCAGCACTCGTCTTTTAATACGATAATAGACTTAGCGAATTTCTAGAAATCGTAAGGTTTATTACGTATAATAAAGACCTTCTTCTTGTCCTCGATCTTTACGTCTAAGCCTATCTACTTAATACGTATAGGTATAATCTCTTATAGCTTGCGGTCTTATACGCGAAGCTTCTTTACTTTGTCGGTGTAGGTATACGTGAATTTATTTATAGACGTCTTAACGACTACTATGTCTTCCGGAACGAAGTCGTTATCTACGGGCGCCTTGCCTTTACCTTTTAAGCGTGTAACGCGTATACTATACGTCTATAGGATTTCGTTATCGATCTCCTCCTCTAATGTACTCGTATTATACGACGTAACGGATAATCGCTCCGATAGCTCGTCTACCGGGAGTACATCGTCGTCTTTCGTCGTTATACGGACCCTAAATGGCTCGTCCGTCTCTTTCTATATAATGGCCTTCGTTCGGGCATTATAGTTCTTATAATATTCGAGCTTAATAGGTAAGAGGTAACGTGGGTGGGAAATTAACTTAAAGTTAGTCTAATCGTAAGGTAGGTCTTTATATTTACCGAAGATTACTAAGTCTACCTTATCGCCGTCTTTCGTACTAATAATATCTATTAGCTTAACGATGTCGTTCGCCTAGAGCTTATAGGTGTTACGGGCGCGCGAGTTCTACTTCGAGAGACGATCGTAGATTGCGCCGTAGAAGTATTCGAGAACCCTCGTCGCTAGTTAGTCAATTATTATTTTAAGAAACTTACGAAGTTATATTAGTATATTACGGCCCAGTTGATACTCTCCCGTTAATAGTAATATATCGTTAAGACTATTAAGGTAAAGAGGAGACTATTAGTTATCTACTAATCTAGTAATAACGTCTAGCCATTTTACGTCATTATTAATATCTTTGTCGGCGCTGCTTCGAAGCTTTCGAATTTCGTCGTAGACGTTCTTCGTAGTAGTAAGTATCTTTTATCCTTTCTTAGCTAGGCGTCCTACGACTTTAAGCTCTCTATCTTTAAGCGCTTCCTTAAGGGTAGCGGCGCTAGGAGCGAGCTATTTAAAAGTATCGTTAGTACGTGTACGCAAGTATTTAATAAATAGAGTACTACTAAATTGCAAGCGTTGTTCGTTTATTACGATCTAACTATAGATCGCCGTAAGATAGTTAATACGTTCCTTATTTCCTATATTATCGATATTAGTCTTCCATTCGTCGAAGTTCCAATTAATTGAGTTAAGCTCGGCGTGCTATATTAGAGTAAGCGCTAAACCCGGGGATGCCTAGGTTATTATAGGCGTAACTGGCACGAGTGCTATTAAATCGTCAGTTATCTCTTTACTCTTACCCTTGCGGCTACGGGTTTATCGTAAGGACGATATAGTAGTATAAAAGAATTAAGATTATAAAGAAAGTTTTATTAAATTGAATGATTAGACTAACGAGAGAACGTGGTCAATGTCTATGTAGTTAGTTAGTATCTTGAAGTAAAAGGTTTTTTTTTTTTAAAGAAGAGAAAGTATAAGAAAGATATGCTCTTAATATATAAGAGTAAGTGTTCTTTAGGAATATTATACGTATAATATTCGTTAAAACAGCAATAACTACCCAATTAAAGGATGGTATTTACCGTAATATTATACGACAAATAGTTACTAACGCCTAATATTGACGTATAACATTCGTAAAAGAATAATATCAATCTCGAAAACACGGAATTAACTAAATTAAAAGCTCGGCGACTAACGATACGTAAACTACTAGAACCGTAGTTTAGAATATTAAGTATACGGTACTGTACGTTATATGTAGCGACGTCGTTATATGGCGTATACGTTAATATGGATTATGAGGATCCTAATAATCTTGAGGTGAATGAGTGTTATATTAGAAGTATCGTAGAGTCGCTTTATGTCTTTATAGTTGACGTTATTAAAGTTTTAGTTTTTTTTTTTTTTTTTTTTTAAAGTTTATTACTGACATTAATATCCGGGGCGCGCGCCGGAAGTTAGTTGAGTCCATTTTAAGATTTTCGCCGCCGGGAATCCGTTATACGGAGGGAAATTTGTCTGCTATAATATAACGTTAGTATCGTCTAAGGACTATAATATATAATAAGCATTACATAAAGTTTATAATAATAATAATGAAGGGTTATTATATAACCTAAATGGTTACGCTTCGCAAGTTAGTACATTTTCGCGCGTTTAAATAATATATTAGTTTTATCTATTAGATATTGGCAAAGATAATTAAGTGTATAAAGAACTTCTTAGAAAGCTATATCTCTAAGTCCCTATATTTAGAAAGTCGTATACTACTATACTTCGAGTGCGTCCAAACTTCTCTAAAAAGAAATACCTCGCGTATAAAGGATATCGGATCTTTTTAGAGTCCCGCGATACTTAAGGAAGCATCGGTAGCTCCAATCGTTTATCGTATAGTAATAATAGAACGTGATAGAAACTAAGGAGATACCTATATAATAATGTAGCATCCATTGGAAGACGCGATATATTATACTTATTCTCTACTCTTTTTATTTATATTTACTATATATTTATTGCATTTTATTCACCGCGTATACGCTACTCTTTCGCTACGTGTACGTACTCGCTACGTATTCGCTACATATATATACTCATTATATATATACGCGAGCCACGCTCTTACTGCCTTTAAGATTCCTTCTATGTATAACTAAAAGTACATCTCTCGGGCAGATGTTGTTAAAGAATTAAAAAGAAGATAAAGAAGTTACCCTAATAAAGGAGATAAAAGCGGGTCCGACGGTTATATATTAAGCCCGGTTGTAACTGTTATAGGCCTCGAGATCCGTAATGTGCGGCTCTATAGATTGTAGGTACGCTATATATATATAATTATTATATATATACGCGGGACACGTATATAAATCCCTATATTCGCAATACCGCAGATTCTATAAAAAAGAAGTAAAAGAAGATGAAGAAGCTACCCTAATAAAGGAGATAAAAGCGGGTCCGACGGTTGTATATTAGGCCCGGTTATAACCTTCTCCGGCCTCGAGATCCGTGATATACGGCTTTATAGAGTCTTTTAATAAAGGACGCGGGGTACGCTTAAAGCCTTAGCCTTCTCTAGTCGACGTGTTATTATTTTAAGAGTAGTACTACCGCCGACTTACTCCTACTTGGCATTGGGTAGACAAGAGTTATTAAAAGGTTAAAAGGAAGGCGAAGAAGTTACCTTGATAAAGAAAATAAAAGCGGGTCTACCGGTTATATATTAGGCCCGGTTATAACCGTCGTAGGCCTGGCCGTCTATAATATACGGCATTGTGGAATATAGCTTGAGTGTATATACGGTATAATATAAGTATATACGGTATATATGGAGGTTGTGGTGTTTATTATATAATAATATTAGAGGGATAACGCCGTCGTATCGACGCGGTCTGGTTAATTACGAATCCTAGGTTTACCTAAACCTAGTTAAAGGTTGAAAGGAGGGTGAAGAAAGTGTCTTAATAAAGAAAATAAAAGCGGGTCTTATATATCGCGCGTTAGGCCCGGTTGTAACCGTTACAGGCCTAGCCGTCTATAATATATAGTATAATATAGATGCCGAAGCCATCTACGCCTTGTCTCTTGCTGGTTATATTCTAAAGATTAAAGAGAAGATAAAAGGGGAAGATATAATAAGAAAGATTAAAAGAACGGGTTCTTTATCACGCTTATAATAGGTTAGTTTTCCTCGTTAGGATCCGGGTCCAGGAGGATATCGTCGAAATAATCCTTATACTTATCGGGGTTAAAGTCTTCTAGACGTATAATCTCTACCACAGGGTCGTTCTCAGGATCCACGGATTTATCGGCCTATAGATTATCCGATTTATAATCTAAGAAGATCTAATAATCCTCTCTATTAAAACCTACGGGGTTGGTAACACGCACGAAGGGTTAAAGGTTATCAGATTCGTTATCGCGAGGTTCTTTATAAGTATAGTTAAAAGCGTTATTAGAGTTCTCTCGTACAGGGTTTGAAATCTTAGAATCTAAGGAAGGGCCCTTAGGTACTCGAGGTATAAAGATTCTAATACGATCTGTACGGATCGAAGGGAAAGCGACGATACTATCGAGCTTAGATAGCTTATAGCTCCCGATACGCCGATTAGTGTCGAAGTCTATATAGATCTTCGAGATTCTATAAGGTCCTAGCTATCTAAATTCCAGTTTATAGCCGTAGTCTCGTACAATTTTAGTATTATATAGAAGTACTAACGTTCCGACTTCTATCTTTGTACGACGGCGTCGTATTACTCGTAATACTTCCTAATATTCAATTACTTCTTAACGTAACCTTTATTACCGTGCTACTACCTCTCGCAAGTCGTTTTCTCGTAGATCGAGTTATATTACCCTTATTGCGAGGAGGTCTTCTATAGTATAAACTAATTGCTAATCTAAAGTGCGCCAAGTCGTCATTTTAAGCTCGATAGGGAGAATATACTCTTCTCCTAATATTATCTTAGCGGGTGTCATACTACTTATTCGTTTTACCGTTATACGGTCTACCTATAGTATAGTAGGTAGGAGTAGTACCTATAGCTTAATACTACCACGCGTTATCTTCCGTAACGTAGTAATAAGTAGGCGATATACTCGCTCAATACCTCCCTAACCTTAAGAATTATAAGGCGAGATCTAGATCTTTCTCGTACGATAAAGTTATAATAATACTTCCGTGAAGCGTCTGTTCTTAGGGCCGCCGTCTATACCTATTTCCAATGGCACTCCCTATCTATAGATAATATATTCGAAGATAAAGTCTACAATCTACTTAGTATTAGGAGAGCTATAGAGAGTCTTAGCTTCGCTCCATCCACTAAGTTCTTCTCGTATATAGACGATATATTCGAAACCCTCTCTTTTAGGTATCCCGGTGTAGTTAATGGCCTATCGTGCGCCAAGGATCTTGCTCCGCACCTTTATTATATTAAGGCCCTTATTAACCTTATTCTAATCGTCTATTTGGCAAGTAGAATATTCCCTAATATAAGCGCTAATATTAAGATAATATCCTAACTAATAGTAACGCTATCTAACGAGTTATATAGTTGCTTCTCTTCCTTTATAACTATACTCGTTATGGAGCTTTCGAATAATCTCTTTTCGTTTATTTAGATCGTCGATTACGCGTCGATACGGCGAGTCTCGTCTACCACGATAGAAAAGTTATCGCCGTATTACTAGGTAAGAAAGAGCTTTACGCTTAATCGAAGCGTATTCCTTAGCATCGCTGCATTGCTGCGGTCGGCGAAGCATTATTAGATAATTAGTAATTATACGATATTCGTTAGAATAATTGCTATCTAAGCCTTACTATATACGGCGTCCTTCTACCGTCGAACCTTCTCCGCTCGTCCATTGAGAGCTCGATCCATCACTCGAGTCTAATGGTAATAATAATGGCGGCGAGCTATATCTAGAAAGTATATAAATGCGAGGTCCTGTATAGGTAATTGCGCCAAGATCGGAAGCTACGAAATTATTAATATCGAATTTAGGAATAAGCGGAACGTCCTCGGGAGGAACGTCCTTATATTGTCGTAAGAGTCCGTCGGCGACGGCATTCTTCTTTCCTTTAATATGTCGTACATCGAAGTTCCACATTATAATCCACGTAAGCCATCGTGTGACGAGCGCACCTATAATATTAGAAGCCGTCCTATTTAATTAATAAATAAGTATCTTAGCGTCCGTTTCCACTACGAAGCGTGCGCCCTATAGGTAGATCTTAAACTTCTTAAGCGCGTTTAGAAGAGCACGATATTCGAGCTTAACTGCGTCGTATTTTCTTTCTATAATTAACCATATACCGCTCGCGTATCGACACGGGTGTCGCTTTCTATCGTAAATTTATCTAAGTTCTACTCCCTATCCTTTAGTAGATACGTTAACGGCTAAGATAATCTCGCCGGCGTCTTCCTCGTATCGTACGGGTTTAAGCGCGGGAGCGCTCGTAAGAGCCTTCTAAAGACCTACTATAGATTATCGTTAGGCGTCGCCCTAGACGAATTCTATACCTTTCTTAAAAAGATAAAAGATAGGTTCCGCGAGTGTTACGAACTCCTTAATCTATATACGATAATATATATATATTCCGATAAATGCTCGTGTAGATTTTAAAGTCCTAGGCTCCCGCCATTCCAAAATGGCCGCGACCTTTAATTCGTTAGGATAACGACCTTATCTATCGTACTAATATCCAACGATGTGAAGACCTTCTATATAGATATTAAACTTCTTACTAGAGACCGTGGCTCCTACTCTCTCAATATTAGCTAATAATGCGTTAAGGTTGTATATATATTTAAAAACGTTACGTCTTATACCGGGGATCTCGCTCATCTCGTCTCCGTAATCTTTATTAAGTTTATAGAGGACGTTATCGACGTATACGTCGCTCGTATATATCTGGTAACGAATAATCGTTTTAGTAACGCGGTAGAATTGCGTAATAGAATTAGTAGCGCCTTAAGGTAACGTCGTTATTCGGTAAAGACCGAAAGGATATTAGAAGGAGGTAAGGTCTCTACTTTCTTTAGTAAGTTCTAACTAATCGTAGCTAGAGAATAGGTTAGTAAGTAAGATATATCGATATCTAGAAAATGCGTCTACGAACTTATCTATAGAAGGAGGAATATTCGCGTCTCTAATAGTTATACCATTGATATTCGTCGCGCTATTAATTAGTCGATAATCTTTGTTCTTCTTCGTAACGAGGAACTATAGGTTGCGATAGGGAGCGTAACTTAGCTCTAGTCTTTTCGTGTTAATACGCTCTTAAAAAATCTTACGAGCGACTAGATATAATACCTTTAGAACGTTAAAAGATTTTACTTACTACGGGACGTAATTAACCGTACGAATAACTTAGGGAGGCGCGACTTCTCGTCGTACTTTACTATATTTAGAGAACTCCCACGCCAGGGTAGGCTCTCTACGGTAAAGTATTTCTTTAATAAACGCCTTCTCTTCAGCGCTTAGGTCTAGATTAACGCGCATTGCCTCGAAGCGCTCTTCTATAAGTCTCGTACCTCGTAGGAACGTCGTATAACGTTTCTTAAAATATAGGTCTAGGTTAGAATCTGGCTTATTACTTATCTATTCGCGCCGGATAACGCTTCTCTAGTTAATAAGGCCGCTAGGCGTACTCCCGTCCTTAAGAGGAACATTAAGAGGCCTAACTTTGTCAGCTTTACGCTTATAAAGCGTAGAAATATATAGTAGTAAATTTTATTAATATTATAAGATTTCTTAGCATTCCGTTATTAGTAGTTTAATATCCGGGGCGCGCGCCGGAAGTCGAAAAGTCCGTTCTAGCCAATTAGGGTCCGAGTTCACTTTATCGGCCCCGCTAAAATCAACCCTAGCTATACTAAAATTTAATACTCGCGCTCTTCTTTACCAAAGATACTCTTACCGTATCTTTTATTTCTTTATCTTAAGCCTAAATACCTTCTCGTCGGTATAGGTTGAGACTAATTGTTCGCGCGCGTCGCGCGAAGAACTAATTAAGTGTTCTTACAAGTCGAAGAATAATTTAGGTAAGTATCGATAATTATTGTCGTTTCGTATAACGGTAGCGCCTAGATAAGCTAACGCGGAAGAATTACTAGGCTTAATAGTTCCGCGCTCTAGTTTTCCGTATCGTATTCCTTATCCTTAGACGTCTCCTTATCGCTCGTGCTTATTAGATCTTCGTAATCTAAAAGATCCTCGCCCTCCTCGTTACCGCTAGTACTACTCCCGCTTCCTTCTTCCTCGGTAATAGGAGTCTTCTTAGTACCTAGGATTATACCCCTAATCCTAGCCTTATAATTATAATCGGGAGTATAGGCTCTCTATTTTATACTTTTGCGGCCGTTAATAGATCGGGCAATATATCGGATCGTACCGTCTAGCTCGTAGTTAATTCTAAGAGAAGAGCGAAGGGAGAATAGCTACCCTAGGATAATTAAGCGTGTATACTTTATAAGGATAATAAAGAAAGTATTATCGTATACGAAGTCCGAGTCTAAAACGCGTATACTCGCTATCGTCTATCCGACAATTCGTGTAGCGGTACTATCTACTATAGTAATATTATCTTTAATCTTGCGCTACGAAGGATCGCTAAATTCGTTTACGCTAAGTCTAAAGGAAAATGCTACGGCCTCGCTTATAACATTTACCTCTACTCCCGTATCGACGAGTCCTACTCTAGATACTCCGCCGATTATAACCTTAGTAGTTAGAGAGCTAGCGAAGATACGACGTTTACTATTAGCGCGATCAATAAGTTCGACGGCCTACGCTATAATAATCTTCAGGCTAACCTTAGAATCTTCGAGCTCGTCAAGGACTATATATATATCCATGCCTAACGGTATCTAGATTTAGTTAATCCTAATAGTTCCGCCATAAGCATTCTTCTTCTTTATAGTACGTTCTGCCCTTTTCTAAGCACGTAAAGCCCTAGTAGCCTCTATAGTTAGTTCGACGGTCTTAGCAATATCTGTCGGTAAACGTTTAAATATAAAGTTAGAGAAACTAGGTATATATACAAATACTTCTTCTAACGAGATCGTGATACTACGCTCCTTTAAGATTCTCTAAATAAGACCGCTTTGGACTTGCTTTTTATTACTCGCCGCAAGGAGCTATTTAAACGTAGGATTTATATTTCTAGATCTTTTCTTCGTGGTAGGTTATATACCTCGTACCGTAGTATCGTCGTTATTACTAATATCGTTTATTTATTTATTTATAGCTTGCGAAGGTCTACTATTACTATTATTAAGCATTTACTAGAACTGTCCAGGCACGGTATACTTTACCCTCGTGGATTTAGACGCGGAAGGCTTTATTACACTCGTAGAGGACTTTCCTAGTATAATATTTAAAGCTTTCTCGGGGGCCTTATCTTTCCTAGGCCTACCTACTACAGCAATCTAACCTATTTTAGGCAAAGTTATATAAACACACTTCCGGTCGTAATCGTTATTATCGTCGTATATATTCGAGATATAAATTGCTAACACGTTAGGCCTTCTACTCTAACGTTCCTAATGTATCGCCTTAATCTGGTTAACCTAAGGAGAAACGCCATGGTTACGAAGACCTATAAGTCTATTACTAGGGCTAGCTTCTATTCCCCAATACAGGCCTCGTGCGCTATCTCGCGAACTATAATAGATAACGCCTTACTCGAACAGCTTACGAAGGCAACTTTCTCTTTTACTAAACGTTATATAGCTCGTACTCCTATACCTAAGGTATAGCCGAGGAGCCGCGCTAGTAGGTTTGGTAGTAGGCTAAGAAGTATTAGTATTATATTACGTACCTAAGGCTATAACGTTCGAGACTTACTACTATTAAGTATAGCTTAAGCGAAACTTCTTATAGATCTACTCAGAAGCTAAAGTATACTAAATAGTATCGTTACGGATAATGGTAAAAGCAGGGTTATAAGTATACTAGATCGTATTGAACGCAGTCTCTCTACTAATACTACTAATATAAAGATTCTCTAATGTATCTAATAGATCTTAGTCTATCTTCGTAGGGCTCGAGGGCTAAGCACGTCTATTAGACAAGTTTTCATTTCTCTTTTTAATAGATTTGTTAGTAATACGCTCTAGGGTCTTATCGTTACTTTTACTAAGTATAAATACTACGATATCTTCTTATCCGTTTACGATACGTTCCGCTTCTACAATAATCTTATCGATATCCTCGTAGGTACGATGAGACGAAGATTTAATAGGAATAGTAAGGCTAATCTATTACTTAACCTTAATGGGTAGGCCGCAAAGGAATGTGCGCGCGCTAGCTAATATAGTAACTTTACCGCTACTATAAACTAATAGCCAATAGGTCTTGAATTCTTTAATAAAGCCTTTGGTCTTAAGGACGCCTATTTCACTTTTCTTAGCGATCTCTTTAAGATATATAAGACTTTCTTTTATTTGACGCTCGTCCTATACTACGTATTCTTCACGGAATGAGGTCTTGAGTTAATCCTAGTCTTTATTAATCCAGCCGTCAAGGTTCTTCACGTCGTCGTAAAGATTAGGATAATAATTAGTAAGGAGTCCTTAACACTTATAGGTATCACGGGAGATCTCGAAAACTTCGTATTATTCTTTAAGTCTAGCTAAGAAGCCTAATATATTCTTGCCGTTAAAGACGTATCTATAAGGAAGAGCAAGGTTCCTAGGATCGTAGCGTATAGTACGTATAGTACTACTAGGGTTAGTAATACTTCGCATCATCTCCGCCACTTCAGCTATAGTGAACTGACGTTAATATATAGAGATAAAATTGCCCCTAGATAGTCTACTACTAGTAGTAGCATAGTTACTATCCGAAGCCGTATAATACTCTTCGGAAGCTCCTAGATTAGGGGTATTTTCGGCCGCGCTAACATCGGTCTCGCTAGTAATAGTAGGTTATAGGTCTTATGGGGCCCACGTGTCAATTAGTAGTACGGTATTAGTTATTTTTCTAATATTTTCAGATTGGTTTTTGAGGTAAAATTAGGTATAGTTACTCTTAGTATCGTGGTCGTTTTCTAAGTAGACTAGATACTAACGTTATAGTAGTCTTAAAGCTAATTAGGTAAGTATAAGAAGTTCTAGGATTACGTAGACGAGCGTATACTAAACTAGGCTAGATATACCACGTCCGTCTCCTAAAAATAAGTGGTTATTTGTTTTTATTAGGTTTATAATAGTAGGAGGTCGAGGTATACGCGTAGCGTAGGTATACTGTCGTCTACCGTTCCGAAGATCGTCCCGTTAACGTTCTATATACACGAGTTCCTTTATTCGTACCTTGGCCTTCGTAATATCGGTACTATATCGACCTCGGAATAAGGTATATTCTCTACGCCATGGCCTCTATAGTAATCTTAGTAATCTAGATAGATTAACCGAAGGATATACGTCTAATATCGCCGTTAGATATACTATAGTAGTAATTTGGTATATGGAATTAGCTATAGTAAGCCGAGGTAACTATAGTAAGTCGTAGTATATATACCGTGGTAAGGTAAGTAAGTAGTTAGATAGCTATAGGAAGCCGTATAGTCGAGCTAACTATAGTAAGCCGTATACGCTCTATATGGGTGACTATAGTAAGTCGAGGTATATACCGTGATAAGGTTATATAATAATAGTACTATGATAAGGCTATAAAGGTATCGTTACCATAATAAGGCTTCGAGGTGGTATTAGTATTACCGTGATAAGGTAATAAATAGTATCGCCGTGGTAAGGCTATAAAGGGCGCTGTGATAAGGCTACGATATCTCGATGCCGTTATAAGGCTACGAGATGGTTTTACCGTAATAAGGCTATAATATTATTAAGGTCTAGTAATACTGCGATAGTATAAAGTCGTCGTAATAGTATCGTCTATATCGTGAGTAAATCTTTCCGTAATATATACCGAGCTAATATAATAAACCTATAGTTTATTAGCGAGTAATTCTATATTAGCCGCACCAAAGAAATGTGGTGGTTAAGCGCGATTAATAATATTAAGGTATTATTACCAGCTATCCTAAGTCTAATGTTATTAGATAGTATACGTACGGAAGGAAGATTAGATAAGACGATTTAGGATTATAAAGATAGGATAAAAGCCTAAAGTATTATCCGAAGGTGGAAGTAACCATATAATAATAGGTATAAATGGTATTATCGATGCTATAGTATAAGATCTAATAATCTTATAAGGTGTATTGTCTGCATCTGCCTTAAAGATAGTATCTCCTCGAGTATCTAAGGTATATCTTTAAGTAACTCTTAGGTAAGTACCGATATTCCTTATCGCCCTATAGTAATAGATATACCTCCGCTAAGTACCTATAATATCCATATTATATGATCCATGCCATTCCATCTTATTATATAGTAGTCCCTACTATACTATCCTCCTCTATCTAGAGACAATAGTAGTAAGCTACTTTAACGTATATAGGCCTTTTCCGTAAAGGTCTTTTCCTCTATACTCTAGGGCGTATCCTAGCCTGTTGTAAGGAACTAGGAGGTAGCCTTACTATATACTACGTTACGCCTACGCGTATACTCTAGCATGCTAGGCGAGACCTACCGAGGCGCCTGCCTTTAGGCTATATAGAGGGTAGAAACCTCTCTAGCTATTAGTCTTACTACGAATCTATCTTTACTATATTTACTATTACCTAGTCTTACAATTCTAATAGCTCTTAAATTTAGGGTAGATCTAGTAAAGATGATATTAAAAACTATAAGAAATACGCGTGCTAGAAGCTAGACTCCTATAGTAGGGTCAAGCGCTTTATAGGAGTATAGGTAAAGTCTATTAACCCTAGAAGAGGAGGACTAAGAAAGAGAAGAATAAGTAATCAACGTAGCCTTAGAGAAGGCTAGACGTACGCTTATAGTCCGGGAGAAATAGGCGGAGCTTATACGTCTCCTCGTAGAAGTAGATAACTTAGAGGCTACTATTAGCGCGGTAAGTATACGAAGCGATAGCGAGCCGTACGTCTCCGCGCCAATACGATTATATAAAGAATTATAGCCCGAAAAATTATAGTTATATAAAGGTAAAAGTATACGTGTATACCGCGAGTAGACACGTAGCGCCGAGAATACGTTTCGCTTAGTACCAAATATATTCTTAACTAAGATCTCTAAGATTGCCTATACCCTATAGTTTATAAAGGGTACGCCTTATAGTTCGTAGACTAAGAAGGAATATACCCTAGTAGAGGGCTAACTTACCTAGGAATACTTTAAGGAGTTCCTTCTAGATCTAATTAAGGATCCGGAAAACCGCTAGCTAGACGCAATATAACTATATATAGATAGTAGGTAGGGAGTAGAGTAATCTATAGTATCTTTTAACTCTTACCTAATAGGCCTAGAATCCTAACTCGAGGAACCCTATACTACGACGTAGTTATAAAACTACCTATAGTACAAGTTACGACTAGATATAAGGGCAATGCTCTCTAACTACTAGGATATTCCTAAATCGCGAGACGCTATCGTAGCGCTGGCCACGCGCTTAGAGACTAATAAGCGTCGCGTAATACTTTCGAGATTACTAGATCGAGATCTAAAGAGGAGGAATATTCCCTAAGACTATAAAATACAAAGTAGGCCGTACGCGGGATAGTCGCAGGCGAACCGCAACGTAGCCGAATCTTATTAGGGCCCTAACTACTCTAGAAAAGAGAAGGATACTTCTATAATTTAGTACTATAACTATAAGGAGTATAGGTACTACGCTAATAAGTACCTAAAGTCTTAAAAGCCAAAAGAGATTATAGAGGTTGCGGTTAATTACTACTATAACCTAATAGGAAACGACAGCGCGTCGCCCTAGCTATAAGGCCGGCGCGTACCTTAATCGTAGCGGCCTCTACTTTACCCTAGGAGGGAGGATTAGGAAGAAGCTATAAGGGTATAACTAAGGCGCTGGTTAACCGCAGTCGAGTTATACTAGTTTCGCGGGTGAGAGGCCTAGCGGTAAGAAAGTCAATTACTACTATAGGCACTCTCTATAGTATATATATAGGTTATAAGGTGGCTACTATATTAGATAGTAGAGTAGAAGTTAATATAATTAACCCCCTCCTTACCTTAGAATAGGATTTGGAACCTATCGATATCCTAGAGCCTCCTATACGTTAGGGTAGTAGAAACCGTGCGGCTTATATAGGTACCTTTAAGGGAGTCTAGGAAGCTACTAACTTATTAGGTACCTTAAAGTAAGTAGAGGTTAAATTCTATATATTAGAAAAGGAGAGCTCTAACTGCCTACTAGGTATACTAGCCCTAGGAGACGCAAGGGTTGAGCTAGATCTAGACAGGCGAAGATAGAGGTTCTAGTAGGGGGAGTCTAAGGTAAGACTTATCTCTATAGAAGAAATAGGCGCTAAGGACCCCGCGTCTATCTTTAAGCTCCGTAGCGAAGACCTTACGCCAATCCTAAGTATCAACGAATTCGAATCTAAAAGTTTAGAGGTTACTATCCCTAATAAACTTAAGGACTTTAGTAACCTCTTTAACGATTCTAAAGCTATAAGTATACCTATAGTAGTAGGGGCGGAGCACGCCATTAAAACTACTAGGGAACTCCCCTTTAGGAAGATATATAACCTTTTAGTAAAGGAGCTTAAGATTCTCAGGCGATACCTTAACGATACGGTTACGAATAAGTAGATTCGCCTATCTACTAGCCTAGTAGGGGTAGGAATACTATTCGTACCGAAGAAGGGTGGAGAATTAAGGCTCTATATAGACTATAGGGGGTTAAATAAGGTTACTATTCGGAATAGGTATACTCTCCTATTAATTTCAGAGCTCCTAGACCGCCTTTAGGGGGCTAAATTCTATACTAAGTTAGATATAAAGAATACCTATTATCGCATCCGGATTAGGCTAGGCGATGAGTAGAAGACTGCGTTTCGCACGCGATACGGGTACTTCGAATACCTAGTAATACCTTTTAGCTTAGCTAATGCCCTAGTAACTTTCTAGGCATATATTAATAAGGCTTTAAGTGGCCTTATTAATACTATATATATGGTTTACCTAGATAATATCTTAATCTATTCCGCCTCTAGATCGGAGTACCTACGCCATATACGCGAGGTACTAGCGAGGTTGCGGTAGTTTGCCCTATATATTAACCTTAAGAAGTATAAGTTCTTTATATAGGAGGTAGAATTCTTAGGCTTTATCGTTAATACGTAAGGCGTACGTATAGATCCCGTACGCGTTATAAGTATTATAGAATAGCTAGAACTACGTAGCTTTATAGAAGTCTAAGTATTTCTTAGATTCTATAATTTCTACCGTAGGTTCATCGCAGGCTACTCGAGAGTTATAGCCCTACTTATAGACCTTTTTAAAGGATCCAAGAATGGGAGGTAGATAGGCCCATTTATATAGCTAGAAAGAGCCGCGCATGCGTTTCGCACGCTACGGGAGGCGTTCACGCGAGCGCCGATACTATACTACTTTAATCCTAGGAAGAGGATTAGAGTAGAGACTAATACTTCTAGTTCTACTATAGTAGCTATCTTAGCGTAGCTATAAGAGAATAGGCAGTGGTACCTAATTGCTTTTTGGTTAAGGAAGCTCCTCCCTATAGAATAGAATTATAAGACCTATAAGCAGGAGTTGCTCGCAATTGTCGCAGCCTTCTCGTACTAGAGGTATTACCTTAAAGGGAGTTACTACCTAATTAAGGTCCTAACAGACTATAATAACCTAGTAGGGTTTTCTAGGTTATAGTAGCTAAATAGGAGGTAGGTACGCTAGACTATACTACTCTCTGCCTATAACTTTATAATTATATATAGGGTAGGTTTAAAAAATCCGGCAGATACGCCGTCTAGGCGACTAGATTACGGTTCGCCTACATCTAGTACTACAGCCCTCCTCCCTACTTTATAGTAGAAGCTAGGGTTACTACTAAGAGAGGGGGTAATTTAGAGCTTATAAGTATAGGAGTCCTAGGGTATAGAAGTAAAGATCGTTAGATTTAATTAAGCCCCGCAGTTACGGAGTATAAAGGGCGGGAAAGCTTTATCTAAAGGGTTAATAACCTATAAGCTATACCCTGTCCAGGCCGAAGAGACCGCGCCTATAATACCTAGGTCTCTCGTAAGAGATCTCCTAAAAGGTAAATATACCTATACTAAGCCTGGAATAGATCTAGAGGGATTCTAGTTACTCTAGGTAGTAGATCTAGCGGTACGTAGGATCTACGTATAGCTACTTAATAAGCCGAGCGGGCCACACTAGTGGGTAAGGCTGCCCTTAGGAATATTAACCTTTAGAGGAAGGATTTACGTCCCCGCGGACGTAGCCGTAAAGTAGGAGTTACTAAGGCTTTACTATAATAATACCTTTATAGGGTATTTTGGAACTATAAGAATACTTAAGCTTCTAATAAGGAAATACTTCTAGACGTATATATCTCGCGACGTAGACGTATACGTCAAGACTTACGAAGTATATTAAAAGATAAAAGTGAAAAGGCATACTCCCTTTAGGGACTTACAGTCTTTACCCTAGCTATAGGGTCCGTAGCAGGAGTTAATAATGGATTTTATAAGTAGGATTCCACTAAGTAAAGTGAGGGGGCACGCGTATAATACGCTACTCGTAATACTCGACCGCTATACTAAAATGGTATTATATATACCTATAACTAAGAAGCTTATAGCGCCTAAACTGGCAGAGATCTTAGTAGAGAAGGTAATTACCAGATTTAGCGCACCTAGGGGTATAGTCTTAGATAGAGACTCTAGGTTTACTAGAGTATTCTAGTTAGAGTTATACTACTATACGAGAATTAAGCGAAGACTAAGTACCGCCTTCCACCCCTAAACTAATAGTTAAACTAAAAGATAGAATTAAATAGTCTAAGAATACCTAAGGGCCTTTTACTTAGAGAATCAAGGGGCGTAGGCATCGCTACTCCTAGTCGTAGAGTTTACGTATAATAATAGCCGCTATACTAGTATAGGGGTATCCCCCTTTTTTACTATATATAGCTACTACCCTGAAATCTATTTCTAGGAAGAGGAAAAGGTAGGAGGTAAGGAAGTGCTAGTAGTAAGAGAGCGTATATAGTAATTGTATTTACTACGCGCGAAGATAGCGGCTTAATAGCGGAAAGTAAGCGATTCGTAAACCGCGGTATATAACCGAAAATATATACTAATGAAATTTAATAAAGGGGATCTTATTCTTATATTAACTAAGAACTTACGATTGCGAACACTAAGTAAGAAGCTGTCGCAGCGTATAATAGGGCCGTTTCGAGTTCTTGAACCAATTAGCTCATAAGTATATAAGATTTAACTACTAGGGGGTTATAAAATACACCCTATGTTTAGTATATCCCTGCTAGAGAAGTACTACCTAAGAGAGGGGTAGTAAATAAATACCCTACTACTACTAGATATTATGGAAGGTGATGAGGAGTAGGAGGTTAAAGAAATACTAGATACTAGGCGCAGAGGGCGAGCATAGCAATACCTAGTAAAGTAGGTAGGATACCTAAAAGAATTTAACTAATAGGTCCTAAAAAGAGATATGGGAAACTTAGCAGAACTAATAGCAGAGTATAAAGCGAAGGGGAAGAGCTAGGAAGGAGCAGGTAGGAAGTACAGCTTAAGGCTAAGCTAAAATACATTAGTAGGGAAATTATAAAGGTATAAGTAAGGATAAGAAAAGGAATTATTAGAGTAGGGAAGCGGCTATTAGGTTCCCCGGGAGGTTCCGTAATACGAAAAGTATACGCGGAAAACCGTAAGTCTAAAGCCCAGCCTATTTATAAAAGAAATTATTTAACTAGGCCATAAGCTCCTACTAGGTAGATAGTAGGATAATACTAATACCTCCGTACTATAAATATACCTATATCTTAATCCTCCTCTATTTCCTTATCCTCCCCTCCCTTAGAGATAGGAGCCTGATAGTTATTAGCCCTATTATCCTCTACCCTATCTATATCCTTCGCAGAGTCCTCGCGGAAGACCCGCTGGCCCCTTAAGCTTAGAGGCTAGTTAGATAAAATATAGTCCCTAGGGAACTAAATATCGCGAGTAGGGCGCACCTCGAACCTATTCTATATAGTATTAGTATATAAATTATATAGGGTAATATCTATACTTACTATCTATCTTAACTGGCTAGTAATGTCTAGTAGAGTATTAGTCGCTACGACCTACTTGCGTAAGGTAAGTATAGCCGCGGCGTTCTTACTAGACCTACCCTAAGTCTTAGAGCCTTTGCCCTTAGCTTCCTTAGCTAGTAGATACTAAGTCGTAAGCTTATTAAAGCGCTTATAGTAGCGAGCTAGGTACGTATCTAAAGGCTCTTCCTCTAGGAAAAAATGGAATAGTTAGTAAACGACGCGCGGGATACGCGTAAAGGAAAAATAAACCGTCGCGAATCTACTTAGTAGTCTCTAATAAAATATTAACTACCTTATTTATCTTCTCTAGAACCTAGAAAAGGATATTAGATTAGTACGAATAAGCTACGAGCAACGCGCGATCACTTACGGCGATATATAGGTGGCGTATTCTATAGTAGTAGGTATACTTCTATAGAGAGGGCTTGTTACAAGTGAGAACCTTATCTAGCTTACGGGCGTAGCGTACACAAGTCGCTTAGTATAACTCTTTAATAAGGATTTTATCTTCTATAGTAATTGATAATAATTAGAAGGAGTTAATATAAGTGTAAGGTACGAGGAACTTATATAAAGGGTACTTAATAAGAGTATAAAGTAGAGTAGAAGAGTAAAGAGATTAAAGTTAAGAATTTTCTTAAGGAGGTGAAGGGTTATTATAGGCGACGCGCGCGCGGACCGTACGTTATAACCGCGATTTATTATACTAAGGCTAAAGTTTAGTATTTAGATTTTAGATAGGAATTCCTAACTAATAGGATCCGTATAATAGCGTCGCCTACTAACCGTACGGGGGAACTTTACGCTGCCTAATAGACACGAGCGTTATATATACGGCAATAGGACTAAGTGCGCGTAGCTAGCGTATAGGCGCAAGTATATAAGGGCGTACAATTCTCATTATTACTGCGCTTAGTATATAGACCTAGGGACAGGTCACTTAGGAGGGGGGATAGTTATAAGGAACTAGGAGGTAGCCTTACTATATACTACGTCACGCCTACGCGTATACTCTAGTACGCTAGGCGAGACCTACCGAGGCGCCTGCCTTTAGGCTATATAGAGGGTAGAAACCTCTCTAGCTATTAGTCTTACCACGAATCCATCTTTACTACATTTACTATTACCTAGTCTTACACCTATATAGGATATCGTTAGCCTAGGAAACTGAGCGCAAGTTTCTCCTAATCGATATACGGGTTATAAAGTTGAAGCTATAGTAGACCTAAGATTAAATCTAAGTCTCTAATATTTATAACGTCGAGAACTATTCTCTCCTTTCTACCCTATATAGATAGGGTAACGTCCGCTTTATAAATTACTATACCTCTATTGGAGTTAACTAGTCTTCTATTAGTAATCGTTAGGGAATATAGGTACCTTTTCGACCGTAGAGGTATTGCCTATTTATTTACTAAGTATTTGCTTAGAAGATTCCTATTAGCGCCTAAATCGAAAGAGGCCTATACTAGTACGTCGTCGATCTTTACTTTAACTAGTATCTTAGGTATTCTAAGGTTATTTAAGAAATAAGGCGCTTATTTAGGATTTAATAGAGGCCTCTCTACTATTAATCCTCCTCGTTTCCTAAATGTTTATACTATTTACCTACTTGCTTCGTATTAACTACGATATCTAATCGTCGGATAAAGTATCGAAGATTCTTTATCCTATTTAGATAGTATAGGCAGGTAAAGTTAATATATATATCTAGATAAAGGTCCTTATATTAATTATAATCCTAATCGATTACTTATATAACGTCCCGAATAAAGCGATTAACCTAGAAGGTTAAGAATTCTAGATCTTCTCCCTCGTCTTTACTAGACTCCTTAGAGCTTCCTAGCGAGGACGAATCCCTATTATATTTATCGTCGTTAATAAGTAATATTAATACCTTCTGTATTTCCTAAAGAGTTTAATACTACGGAAGCTGGTATTTGTTACTTAAGTAATAACTTACGGGTATATACCTATAGTAGACGTGATCCTTATTACTTTAGATATCCTTTATTTTTATAATCTTACGTCTTATAGTTATATTAATTTCTTCCCTATAGTAGGGGTAAAAAATCTAATCGACTTCTCCTAGATCTTTCTGGTTTTTATATTCCTAAAAGGGATATTCTATAACTATGTACCAGTTCTTAGGTATTATCTAGTAGAGATTATATTCCGGATTATCCCTAACCGTTAGATAAGTACTAATAAGTTTGACCGAGGACATAGTATTACCAACTCTAGTCTAATTTAGACTATATTCTAGTTCTAGTAAACCGAGATATTTATAGTACGCCCTAGGTAATCCTAATAAAGAGCTTATTACCGTAAGGTACCCTCGAGGTATACTAGTAGTATCGTAAGTTCCTCGTCCGCTAGGGTAGTAACCTAATCCTTCTTTTTCGGAGAGGTAAGTTTTATAGCTATCGTCGTAACAAGCTATCCAACTAAGGATATCGTAGTTTAGTACTACTTCTTTAGACTAGATTAAGTTAAGATATCCTAAACCTATTAGAGGGTTTCCAAATTATTAGCCCCGATTTACGAAACGTTCGTCGTTATTCCTTTTCGGTTATCAACACTTATTTACGTAGTATCCTGGTTTTCTATAGTTATAGTACTTCCCTTTCTAACCTATACCTTTCTTAAATCCTCTTAGAGCGCTTTAGATCTTATTAAGCTCTATAGGTTAAGGTCTATATAGATTAACTCGCCGAACCCTAGTATTTACGCGGTTATTATTTCCATTTCCTTAATAAGAACTAACTCCCCTTCTCTAAAGTTTTCTTTCGAATAGGCGGTTATTAATCTTAATTAACGCTTTAATTATCGAGTATAGGTCCTAAGGCTAATCTTCTTTCCTACTAATTTCGTCTTTAATATCTTCCTTAAGACTATTATAATACTAACTAAGTAGAGCCTTACTTCCCTAATTAAGGTATATAGTAATACGCTAGAAGTATACGGAATAGTCCGCTACTAAGGTATACTATCGTAAAGCCTTAATTTCCCGTTTGGTATTTCTTTTCTTATCGACGTTTCCAAAGGTTATCTATAATTCCCTTATAAACTCGTCGTACGAGAGAAAGATTCGTCGGTATACTAAACTAATAGAGTCCTCGAGATATTTATTAAGGCGGTCCTTAAACAATACGTAAGCCGTTCCCCTTATATAACTAATAATAAATATAACTCTTTTCTCCTAAGTAGTAAACTTAGAGATATTCTAGTATATATAAAGATTATATTAAGTAAGGAATATTTTAAGTTTTCCGCGCTTGCCCTTAAATATCTCGGGTGGATTAACTTTAGCTTTATTTCTATTATTATAGGTTTTAACTCGTCCTAAAGGGCTTAGTATAACTTAAGGTACTATTTCTTCTTAATTAGATCCTAATTCTTCTTCGCTTTCGGATTCCGATTCCTCGATACGTTATTTTCGAGCTAGAGGTAGTAGAGGTGTCGAGTCTTTTCGTTTTCCCTAACTTCCTAACGAAATAGTAGATATAGACTACTTTCTTTCGATACTACTATATAGAGCGGTAGTTCTACTATATTACGCGGAGGCTATAGCTCGAGTAATATAGTAGGGTTAGGATTAGCTATCCTATATAGAAGTAATAAAGTAGTCTAGTAATAATATCGTATTATATAAGTAAAGCAAAGCTTATAAGATATAAGAGTCGTAAATTATACTAAGTAACTAAAGTAATAGTAAAGTAACTAAAGAGTAGAACTATAAGACCTTTAAGGGAGTAAAGTCTCGTCTATATATAGAGATCCTATCCTAAGGCTTGCGAGGTTCGTTTTATAAGAATAAGCCGAATAAACTACTAAAGGTTTAATAGGCTTATTTATCGGTATTAAGCCAAATGATCCCCTTAAGCTTATTTAGCTTATTTACTAAGGATAATCCAAACGACCCCCTTACGTGACCTGAATCACGTCTACTTATTAATTGGTTCCTAGAGTAGACCGTACGTAATAGGTCTATAGCCTTAGCTACTATCCTTAATTAGGTAATTAATAGTATTATCTTAGAGCTATAATTAAGCTAATTAATATTACCCTATATACGGTTCTAAAATAGTAGGGTACGCCTACTACTTAAGTAGAACCCCCCCTAGACTATAACTATATAAATTAACCTATTACGGTATATAATTACCTTAGGGTCTATAGGGGCCCCCCTAGCCCTAGTAACCTATACCTTACTAAAGTTAACCTTAAATACTAACTTATTAGTAAAAATTACCGCCTTCTATTAGTTAACTAACTAATAGTAGTACTCCTTATACTAAGCTAGTCGTAAATTTTATATTATAGGTATTAATTTAGGCTTAATTCTTATCTAAAAGCGGCCTAGGCCTTTAAGGTCTATACTAGCCCTAAGTATATAATCTAAGGCCTTAATTTTAAGGTTAGTTACTAGGGTCTAAAATAGGGTAAAGTAATTAGCTAGTACTATATACTTAAGCTAAATATAGGATAGAGTATCTAAAACTAGCTTATTACGGCTAGAGTATTACCTTATTAGGGTCTTAGGGCCGTTTAATATATAGTAAACGATTAAGTAAGGGATTTATAAGCGATCTATAATCTAGTAGTAGCTCTAACTAGCCTTAAAGAATATATAAACCTTAGTACGACTACGTAATAACACGTGCTTATAAGGTTAATATACTATAATATAATAAAATAATAATAATAATAATAATGATGCATGCTACTATATACACATTTTTGAGTAGTTAACGTCACAGCTTATGTAAGATTACATCATCTTAGATTACATCATTAGCGTTGTGACCCACCATTCTCACGTCGCTTGCGGACACTGTAGCTTCACCCTGAACTTCCTAGGCGGTGCCCTGTTTTCGAGAGCCGAAGCCAGCCATGACCCTCACCCGCCCCCTCGGGCTCGGGCCACGCCAACAGCGCCAGCCAGGCCAGCCTTGGCATGCGATGCAAAACTTGGACAGCTCTTTCAGAAGTTTAGAAGATCAAGCCCGCGACGATAAGATCAGACCGCTTCGGACATTCCTCTGCCATCACAATCCTCATTCAAGCTGCCCCGGCTGCAAGGCAGTGCAAGGCAGGAGAGCAGCAGAGCCGCATCCGGTAATGCTATGCTGCTCGAAATCGCTCCCCGCTGCATCCGGCAATCCAGCTCGTCCACCGAACGTCTCTCTAGACCGGAACTCCCTCGATTCCAGACTCCGTCACACCTTTGGCACCTCCATATCGTCGAATCGGCAACAGCGACTGGAAGCCTGAGAGCTGCATCACGAAATTCATTCCTGCCCGCTGAGGGACGACTAGAGAGAGCATCATGATGCATGTCACTGAATTGAATGGAGAGGATTACCACGTGACAGGACGGCCAGGTCCACCTCCGACGAATGGTAATAGTACTCCATACTCCGTAGTCCGTATCGCTCTCTCCCAGGGTTGCTTCGATTCATCATTCAACTAACGAATTGTTGCATCTCCTGTCTTGACCGCTGCTCGGGACATAAATCACGTTAGCCCCGTTCATTCGCCAGCCACGCGAACAGCCCTGCGCATGGATCGAAGTTAATATATACGTATTGAGCCCCAAACCACTTCAGTGCACTGTACTGAGTACTGTGGTAGCTTGGTAGGTACCCAGTGCGACAGTCTTATCCCAGTGAGTGACGAAACAGTTCCGCGTTGGCTCGACTGTCGCTTGCCTCTTTGTACCTTGTACGCGAACACTCACTCAAATCCCACCATTTCGGTGACAGCCAACTGCCAAACCTGGCAGCCGGCGTCAAATTGCAATGCCAGTGCACGAAACCCATTCGGCAGCTTGGGGTAGATTGATTATATTACAGTAGACGACCTGTTGCTATTTACGAGGACAAGTATTAGAACAAATGTCAGTCGTCCCTGTCTTGATTTTCGCTCCTCTTGTTTCGTTCCGTTTCGTTCCGTTTCTTGTCTTGTCTCTCAAGTCGCACCCTTCATGCGCTCTCCATGCCGCCGTCAGACCTTTGGCGATGTGGGGATTCCAAGTATCGCTATGCCTGTGTCTATTTTCTTCACTAGTCTTTTCGACCAAACATCATCGACTCAGCCGAGTGCTTTCACTGTTGGGAAATGACAGGTTAGCCGGAACAGCTTTGGATAGACTTAAATCGCACGTGCAGACAGATCTCTGGGCACAGACAGCAAATTGCACGGTGGAGAACGCAACCAAGCGAAGAGAATGGTAAGCGGTTTCGCATGAAAACAGCCAGCGTATTGCTAACCAGATCCAAAAGGGGGGACCTGTCACTGGGCGAGAGGAAGCAGTACATCGACGCTGTTTTGTGCCTGTCGAAGAAGCCGCCGATCACGCCACTTTCTGAATTTCCAGGTGTTCGAAGTCGATATGATGACTTCGTCGCGACACATGTAAATCAGACCCACGACATTCACTCCACGGTAGGCATTTGCGGGGCTGACCTCACGATGGGCTCAAAGGCTAAGGCGTAATCTTCATAGTCAAAATTCTTGCCGTGGCATCGATATTTTCTTTGGTCCTATGAGAACGCCCTTCAGACAGAGTGCGGCTACAATGGATCCCAGCCGGTATAGAAAGAGTGAGCATCCGTTTGTCCATTATCTAACACTTCTCAAGTACTACAATTGGGCGAAATGGGCGGATGATCCCGAAGCATCACCCGTGTTTGATGGTTCCGAAACGAGCCTGAGTGGCACTGGAGCATACATGGCTGAGCTACCTCTTTTCGACGACTCCCCAATCCTACCTCGTGGCCATGGTGGAGGATGCATCCAGCGCGGACCGTTTGCCAATTTTTCGGTCAATCTTGGTCCAATCGCAGCATACTGGCAGGATGTGCCCGAAAACCCTGACGCAAAGTCTGCCTGGCTCCATCACATTCCAGGTGGACGAGGCTACAATCCTCGCTGCATCCGGCGCGACATCTCAAAACACGTTTCCATGTTCGCCACCTCGGATGCAAACGTGACCGACCTAATAACGAATAGTCACGATTATACGAGTTTTCAAAAAACGTTGGAAGCGACTCCGTCTAACGCCGGATTTGCGGGTGTCCATTTTGGAGGACATTACACGCACGGAGGCGATCCGGGCGGCGACTTCTATATGAGTCCTGGTGATCCGTTTTTTTGGTTTCATCATGCTAGCATTGATCGCACTTGGTGGACGTGGCAGAATCTGGAGCCGGAGACGAGACCGTGGGAGGTGGGCTTGACTTTGACTATGAATAATCGCCCGCCGAGTCGAACGGGGAGCTTGAATGATACTGTTGATATGGGCGTCAACGGGAGGGAATATCGGGTGAGAGATTTGGTCCTCTCGCTAGGCGGGCCCTTCTGTTATATCTATGTATGAATGTTTAAAAACACACCCGATTGGCTAGCCACGCACATACCTATGGGCTGGCTGACTAAGCCCAACGCTTCCACCTCGTGCCGCACCTTTTGTTTACTATTTCACCGTTATTGGCTCATTGCCTTACCTTTGGCCTTTGCCTTGAACTCTGCTCCACATCGCACTCCAGATTTCCACGTAGATACGCCGCTTCGCCAGCTTCTACACTGCGAACTTCATCGCGCCAGCCATGGAAGACCTAGATTATCTCGAGCCTGGCTTCGATCCAAACTCCCTCACCGTACCGAAACTGCGCAATGTCCTGGTGACGCACGATGTCACCTACCCATCCAACGCAAAGAAGCCTCAGCTCGTGCAACTCTTCAATGATGAGGTTGTGCCCCAGTCAAAGAAGTTGCTCTCAGCTAGAAAACGGACGAAGCCATCGTCTAGAGGGATCGTGGATGTGCCGTCAAGTCAAGCGAGCACTGTGGACGAAGACGAGGAACCCGTGCTGGGACCACAGCGGACATCGAGGCGCACGACAGGACGTAGCCGGACGAGGGCATCGTCAGAGGATGATATCGATGCTACGTTGCAGCCGCCCCCAGAGCCTTTTACATCGCGACGACGAACTACGAGCAAGCATGCGCCTGGCCCCCATGCTGAGCCAGAGGTCAGACCAGCTGCCAGACGTACACGAAACAGCATCACTCCTGTTATAAAGGCAGAGGAGTCTGAACCTGAGAGATGGTTGCGCCCAGTTGCTGACAGCCCATTCACCTCCGAGAACCCATTCCAGAGCGGCAGCTCACCACCCCAAGAATCTCGAGGCGGACGGCGAAAGACTCTGGATGTGTCCGATGTGCGAGAGAAGAGAAAGAGCACGTCGAGCAGACGAAGGTCAGAAGGTCCCAGAGCGCAACAGGACGGTCAAATCAAACCACGCCTTTCTTCGACTTTCAATGTTCCTATTCTTGGAAAAAGAACGATAGAAGAGTCCGTGGATCAAGAGCTCGCTCCCGTGGGCGAGGAGTTCACTCCTGAAGAAGCCCAAGAGATTGCAGAGCAACAGCAGAATGGCTCGCTTGCCGTGGTGCCACGCCGGAAAAGGGAGAGCGGCTCTGGTGGCTTGGCAGTGGTTACCCTGACCTTAACTGTCATGCTTGCAGCGGTTGGATTCGCTTATCGCAATGAACAGCTTGAAGTCGGGTACTGCGGGGTCGGACGTGAACCATCCTCTGATCTACAAGGAATTGCAATACCAGCATGGGCGCAAGCTGTTTGCCAGCCATGTCCAGCGCATGCCATCTGTTCCCCATTGCTGGAGACAGCGTGCGAGAAAGACTTCGTATTAAAGCCGCACCCACTGTCTTTTGGTGGTCTAGTGCCTCTGCCTCCCACTTGCGAACCGGATAGCGAAAAATCTCAGCGCGTTGCTGTTGTCACTCGGCGCGGAGTCGAGATGCTGCGAGAGCAAAACGCGGCACACGAGTGTAAAGAGCCGATGAAGGGTGAGACAAAACCACCGAACACACCTTTCATCCCAGAACAGGAGCTCAAGGCCACTCTTTCATCCAAGAAGAGTAAACGCATGTCACAAGAAGAGTTTGATGCGCTGTGGGAGCCCGCTATCGACGAAATGCTCAATCGCGATGAGGTTGAGCATAAGGATGAAGGGTACGTCTGATACATCTGTCCAGATCCAATCCGCATCGTTGATTCTGTTACCCTCCTTTCTGCACAAGAATTACCCTTCTAACTCTCTATCTTTCGACAACTAATTAGACCTGTCCCTCTCATAGCGGCGTTCGAACGCTTCGATCAACCTCTCTCGCCAACCAACCCCTCCTCTGCGCCCTCCGTCAATCCATCCGAGCAACGTTGGTCAGATATATTTGGGTCATTGCAATAACCGTCTTTACAATTATCGCTGTTCCCAGCATGAAATTCTACCTTACGGCCCTAAGATCTACAGAGGAAACGGCCAAGAGGCTGGCGGAAATGGCGTTGCATCGTCTGTCCATACAGGCTAGTCTTCACGCGTCTGATCCCGATGCGAATCCGGAACCGTACATTAGTATGTCTCACCTTAGAGATGATGTGTTGAGGAATGAGTTTTCTGTCAAGAGGAGAGCAAAGCTATGGGAACGCGTCCAAGTCAAGGTTGAGGAAAATAGCAATTGCAGACCCATGGTCCGGGAAGGCAAACATGGAGATGTTTCAAGGGTATGGGAGTGGATTGGGGCTATTAAGACCATGGAAGGTGCTGAGGCGCCTAGGAGTGGTATGCCTCCTGGATCTAGAAGACAGAGTGCGCGATTTGGGAATACTGCGAGTTCTCCGCATTCTGAGTCTAGCACCTTTCCTGCAGTGAAAAAGGGGAAGGAAGAGGTGGGGGAAGTCAGGAAATGGGATGAGGGACGACCTTTCTATTGATCTCACACCTTCTTCTGCTGGCTTTCTTGTTGGTGTTATGCTTTGAGGATCTGTTCGTCGATACCACTCGGTGCCTTTGCTTCTTGTTGAAAACAATGGCCGGTGCATCTCTTCATTACGAGTGTTACGTCGAAGTCATGTTGCAACTCGATGGCTTCCAATTCTTGTGCCTTCTTGAGCTTACTTGTTTTGGCACTCGCCTTTCTGGTTTGGCGATGTTTGGGATGTGTTGTAGCGCCAGCTACGTACGTACGACTGTTGAATTCGAAAATCAAAAAAAAGGGAAACAAGAACACCGATAGCTGGTCCCGATTCCATGTCTTGGAAGGGGAGCTCATGTTGAAAATCTGTCCCTGGGTTCGCTTTCGTGTTCCTTGGAGTCCTTGGAAAATTAAAAAGGTTGATTATCTTTTGCCAACTTGGTCAGATGAACCACGATGATTCTAGGGGAAGTCCTGTGTCGCGAGGGGGATCTAGATTAGCAGAACTCTGCTGGGGGGTGGAAGATGTAGCAATAGCAGAGATCTGTGACGTGCTCATCGAAGGTATGTGCCTATGGAGTGAGCATGTGCTATACTGCTGTATCCTGTGCCCACACATTTAGAGCCGAAAAGCCTTGCTTAAAAAGGATGCGAAATACAGTCTTCACGCAGGCTAGGAACATTGATAGAGCCAAGATTTTTAAAAACGAGCCGCCCGCCAAATCGAAATCATGTTGTCCACACCTTGTCATCCATTAGTCAAGTCGTTAAATCCACCACTTGTTCCAAAATAGTTACTGATGATACTCCGCTTGAAGCTCGTCCAGACTCTGGCTCATTGCCTCAGCGTCCGCACAGCCATCGTCCTCTTCTTCGTCCATGACTTCGTCGCTTACCTCGACGTCCTCATCAGCGACACTCACGTCATTGTGTTCCTCGACACCGCCCCAGACGTCCTCATCACCGCTCTCCTCCCCGCCAGCTGCTCCACCATTGAAATTGGTACCACTGAATGGTGTCGCGTAAGCAGAAGGCGTGACACCTCTCTTCTCCGTTTTGGCGACGGTGAAACCAAATTCTGCGCTCTGACTTCCGACGACTTTGGTCGCGAAGCACGGTGATGTGGGCTCTTTGGACCAGCGTGGTGTGAACGCGCTGAGAGGTTTGATAGACTCGCCGCTGGAGACTCGATCCATGACGTGCATGATCACACGTTCGGGATCCACGTCAACGGACGTTTCGCGGGAACCTGCAGAATCTAGGGAAGAACGAGATTTAGCGCGTCGTCTCCGTTTGCCGAGACGAGACCGCGTCTTCGACGGCGATGGAATGAAAGTGGGCAGTGAGGCGATGAGACCAGGGTTATTCGACTGCTTGAACTGCCTCATTCTTCGTCTGTGTTCTTGGGGAAATGAGCGCTGCCGCAGTTCGTCCGAGGCGAAATTGGAGGATACTTCAGAGAATGAGACCGAAACTGTGCGAGCGTAAGGCGATCTCTGAGTTGGGAATTCGGAAGTGGGAGTAATCGGATGAAACTCCGGGGAGTCGTCATCTGGCTCGTGCTCTGACTCTCCTGATTGAGAGACCTCCTCGTAGTCCGATGGATCGTGAAAACTGGCGCTAGGATGAGAGGCAAACGAAGAGTGGACACTGGGGGGGCCGTCGAGCGTTGGATGACGGCTCCAACACGCTTCCATGACGACAGGCTCACGAGCTTGCGCTTCAGTCTGGATATTTGGCGAAGCTTGGATGGTATCGATACGAGGTAGCGCTCGTACCTTGTCCCATGTCCAGAGGACTGCTTCATCTGTGCTCCGCTGTATGTATGACTCGTAAGTAGTGATGAAAAGCCGCTTCCGTCCCGCTGGAGCTCGCATCAAGACACCGGATGCCAAGAAGTCTGCCGTCCACAAAGCAGGCGAGATTAGATCAGGAGGAGTCAAGAAGCGCAGCCGTGATGATTTATGGACCTTGCGAAGAGGAATAAACGGAGCCGACACGCCCAGCAGAGCCTTTCTAGGAAGTGAATCCTTGCTAACTTCTTCAGCTGGTTTGGGACCAGAAAGAATGTCCAGCAGGCCATCATATGCTTTGGTGATAGAGGCCTGAACGTCTCTTGCTCCTGGACTATTCAGCATGACTGTTCGTACGAGACCGCGGCTGCGCAATCGATGGAAGACAACGCCATTGGTGCCGCAGGCTTTAGGCGATAACCAGTGCTCTGTACTGTCGGCCCAGTCGTGGATTGCCTGACTGCTCCAACCCGCGTTATTATCGGTACCAAGAGAAACAGATGCACGGGATTGTGATGGTACACTACAAGCCTGAGCCCATACGTCAAAGTCTTGGGTCACGCCTGGTTTGAGCAGCTCATCAGTCGGATACCAGATACCTTTGAGCTCTCTGCCCCAAGGAAGAAGGACGACCTCAATTTCCCATGGATGAGCCAAAGATGGAGGTCCGGACTTCTCTAGGTCCCCCAAGCGATCTTCGACATCCTTCAGGCGGCGATTGATATCCATCCGATCAGAGTTGGTGCGCCCACGAGACTGGCGTGAGTTCAATGAAGCATTCTCGTCAATTTCTAGCCTCCGTAAGTGGCGCTCCTGCAGATCTTCTCCCGGATCGAAAGCACCAAGAATGCGTCCATGCTCGTCGACTCGATTCTCAAGATCCACGATGCGCCCATCCACGCTCTCAAATTGTTGATGGATTTGCTCCGGCGGGACATGGCTGAATGAAGCGTTTTCTAGGGAGTCCATGCGTCTCGAGAGACTGTTGATCGATTCGTGGATCGAGATGTCAGGATTGCGCGAGAGATAGTCTTGCAAACTATTAAGCATTGGCGCGAGCTGCTGAAGAGTCGCTGGCATTTTCCGGATAGCCGCCCGTATAGAGTCGTCTCCTTTGGCAGGACAAGGATTGTGATTAGACCTAGCTTGCGGATCTTGACTATTCTGTAGAGCCATGATTCGTTCTGGCGACACTTCAGGATTCGCATTTGGTGAGACATCCGAAGTTGTGACCGTATTGATCGCTTGCCTCGCGTCTTGAACCACTCGGTTAAGGCCTTCAAAATCGGGTGTATTGTCAACGCTGGTGGGTGTAGCAAGCTCCGTCGCACTTCGAACGAAGTCTTCGAAAGCAGTTGCAGCGTTGTCGATCGGAGAGACATCAGGTGCAGGGCCAGCGCGTCGATCCATTGTGCGATGAAGAAAGCCGGCGGTAGGGCTGATATTGCGTGCACTTCCATCGGAAGAGACCTGCATGATTGACGGCAGACGAGGGTTTCGCCGAGAAACTTCTTCCGCAGCAGAGCTGTCCGCGACTGTCGGACTCTGAGTGAGTTGCCTTGCCTGCCGAACACTTCGCTCGTATGGAGTGAGACCCAGACTGCTGGCCATGTAGGCACCTGCTGAGGTATTGGCGGCTTGTGGCTGGGCGAGTTCGCGGATATCGTAGCCATTAAAAGCTCGTAATTCCGATGAATTGACAGAGAAGGGCTGTAGAGAAGGCAAGACTGGTGCGCTGTTATTGAGTGCAATGTCGCGTACACCAGATCCCTCATATTGCACATGTATGCCGTCTCTTTCGCTGCCTTCAAACGTATTGCCTTGCTGTTCATGACCCAATGCCCCGAGGCCGACTCTTTGCGAGCCAAGTGAGTTGTCAATCCGTCCAGAGAAACGTCGTTTATTGGCATCAGGTGCAGGTGGAGGCGCCATGGCACCTTTCGCAGTCCGTTCGAACCTATCGTGAAAGCAAGCATGATGTCCGCAGACACACCAAGGATTCTGTTCCTGGTATCGTGCCGGTCCAATGTTCGCATTCTCAGCTGCTGTCGTCAGGTCTCCATGGCACCAAAAGCGCCGGCAGCCGCAACTCGGCGGCTTTGAGCCGCCATTCAGGTCGCGAAAATTGCATGGTCCTTCGGGGAGCGTTCTTCGTTTCGTAGATCCGTCAGAGTTGTGAGGGTGGAGTCTGTCGCTCGAGCTGGAGGGCGCAGGCTGAGCAGCCATGGAGCCCTCTCGGCATCCCAATGACGAGGTCTGAAGCTTCAGCTGCGAACCATAGCAGAATCTGTGGGAACAGGCATCAACGATTGTTCTTTGGCGGCCTCATGCGATTTGAGAAACATACCTGCTCTTTGTTGACGTTTACACAAGGAACAGACGCGTCCGAGCTGCGGTCACTGGCGATTCCAGATAGACTCGGTCCCGGCTCTGCAAGTTGTCGCAAAACATGGGAATGCAGGCGAGGGAGGGGATCGAGAGCGAGGTAGCAGCAAAGAGTCACCCCGAGCGCTACTCTATGCCGGCTGGGCGTTAGGCAAGGGTACAGCGACGGGCGGGCAATTTTCAAGCCATGTAATTTGCTAACACCAGTGGCCGCGTCCTTCGGTCCCTCCCGTAGCCCGGGTGATAAAATAAGCAGCCGTACACAACCACTTTTCCTCACCAAAGCGACCACCTATTATAATGCTTTCAGCACAACCAACCCTAAAATATGAAAACAAAAAGAAATATATCGATAGTTCTGTGTAGAGGGATACTTGATCTAGGTTTTTAGAATTGTTTATCACGTACAAAGTAAGAGATCTGAGCTCAAAATTGGCGATTTTGGTGAGGATCAGGAAATCTTGGTTACGGCCGCTTATTTTGTCACCCGGGTGCCAGGGCCCCTATGTAACCATTCAAAGCAAGGCACGGGTACTATGTGTCCAGCCCTGTTCGAATGTACACATTCTTCGACTCTGCGGCTCTTCCAATCGGTCAGATGTGTTGGACTTCTTTTTTGCCCGTTTCATTGTTTGTGAACAATGCCCATGGTTCGAGTCCCAGTGCGCCCAGCCTTGAACATGTATCATCTGCGAGCACGAGACACGATGGAGAAGAGGGGGCTGCCGCTCAGTACGTCGAGTTTCTACAGCAGGTGCCGTGTTATCTTGCGTTGGAGTCAGTGACTGGACAGCATGAGACTCATGGATGAACTGGACTGGCCTTCCTGTTCACCGTCTCATACTGTCAGGCAGAGAGACATTCGCATGCGTCACGAGACTAGTACAAGCTTCACTGTGACCCTGCGCATCCTTGCCTGGTCTCTAACCCCCATTGAATAATGCTTACTGCCCTTTCTTACCTAAGCTACCGATATAATACTCCTCATAACATTCTCTGTACCCCAGAACCCACTTGCCCACGAACGCGGCACCAATCATGAACACTCTGCTCACCCAGATCCCCAAAAAGTGATTTGGTAAAGGGAGTGCTAACGGCGTATCAGCCGCATTCAAGAACACCATCAATTGGAAAAAGCTAGGCGCTGCCTTCGCACTCTTGCAATCGGCCAAGTATCCGAAAAAGTTTCGAAAGAACCGCTGTTCGTTCTCGTAGTCCTCTGGCGAAAGCTGGATATCTATGACCAGGGTCTCCGTCTCCGAGGCGTTTTCGAAACGGTGATACGTCTTTCGTGGAACAACTGCTGCCCTCAATCCGCCTGGAGAGGCGGAAAGGGTGGTGAATGGTTTTACATCAATGCCTTTGTAGATTGTCGCTGAGCCAGATTGTATACGGAAGTATTCGTCTTGATCGATGTGATAATGAAATGGGGGAATGATTATTGAGACACCATTCTCGTTCGTAGTCGGTGGAATTGTATGGGTCATTATGAAGTCTGAATCTGGCTGGTGGAAGAAAACTGATGAAAGACCATCCTCGTAAGTGACGGGATTTTTCGTTGCATTGGCTGTGAGCGGCGGGTGGGAAGCGCGGAGGAAGGAGAGCATAATGATGACTGGTGTATCTTGGTCCCTCTGACTTTCTTGACCGAGATGAGGTGGCAATGGGGAGCCTTTGAGGATCAAAAGTAACGGTAGATTCTGGTGATAAGCTTGAAGTTGAGGTAGCGGGAGCGGGTAGCGTTTCCGGGTGATCGGTCCGCCGTGATCAAAGGCGGGCCGGAATAGCATCGCGGTGGACTCGGGGATAGACATTCTCTAGTCTTTGGGAGTGAGACAAAAGAGCACAATTTCTCAGACGACACTTCTATCAGTTTGAGAGGAGTTGGAAATCCCGATGTCTTGTTCAATAGCAAGTGTGGGTGGCAGGTTTGAGCAATTCTCTCGTTATTGAAAGTACCTAACCTCACAACAATGTTGAGAAGAATTTCAAGAAAAACTGGTGCTCTGCTGCTATCTCACACCCGGGGTGAAGAAGGATCAACGGGAAAAGACTTCTTCACTTGGTTGTGATCCGAGACTCTCTAAAAGAAGATTCTTTGTGCTGTATACTCCCACTGAAGAAGCATTGACAGTAGCTAACTATCCACGATTGATAACATGCCAATTGGGTAATTGAAGAGGTTGGAATGTAGGGCTTTGGTAATACACCGGGCATCGCAGTATCATTCTCCTGAACCTCGTCCTCACAACATGAAACCAAGTGCGAGACGAGCTGGTTGGTTTGCGCTTCTATCTATTTCCAGGAGACAAAAAGGTCGGATCTACCATCTAGGCGTACCATAAAGCCATATGATCTTCTTTTTACGGCTCGTGCTGTGTTATTATCCAGAAGGCGTGGCTTGATGAAGGGTAAGCGCTCGATCTCTGGGTCGGCAGAGTTTCCTGTCCAGAATTGAACGTTCCCCTCATCCCATGAACTTGCAAGTGGGCAGTTTGTAAACTTCGAGGGCCCAGTAAGGTCGGCGGACTTCGTCCCATGTTCCAGCTCCTTTCAGATTTGGTATCTTGACGTCTTCCCATTCGACATCGAAGCCTGCCTCATACAAGTCCATTTCTACGACCTAGAAAATCATCAGAGTTGTCATGTAAAGTGTGACGAACGTCGATTGGTCGTACTTTCGTGTAAACATCGTAACAGACCTGTCTGTCCGCACCCATTCCATTGAAGAAGCTCATTTTCCCCTCTGAATCCAGGAATTGCACCACCCACTCTGAAAAGAATTCTCGTAGTGCGTTATACTCTTCGGCGAAAGTGTCGAAGTAAATGGCATCAAAAACAATGTTACCGAGTGTTGGTAATACGTCTTGCCATTTTCCTTCGTAAATCACAACTCCAGGTTTCTCATACCATCCGTCCTCTCGCATTTTTTTGAGCACGTCTGGATGTGCTTCGACGATGTGATGACTTCCTGGTGAATGAGACTGAAAAAATTTGTCGATTATACCCATGCCGTGTCCAATGTTCAGGACGCGACGACCTGGATGAGGACATAGTAGCTCAGCATGGCGTTTCATAAGTGGCGTTTCCCATTCCATCATCACACCATTTGCAGCCGAATCCAGGATCGATGTCTCCGTGATGTCAATCATGTTTTTCAAATAGTCGTCGTTGTTTGCTGAAGGATCGAAAGCCAGCGACTCTTGTTTTGCCTTCTCTTCAACTTTTATTTCTCCGAGTTCCGTGCCCTGTCCATTGGATCGTTCCTGGTCTCTGCCTTCGTCTTCATCCTCGGAATTATCCCCAAGCGCTTGATACTGGTCGAGTCTCGAAAGAAGCAGCTCAGCTCTTACCCCAGCATCGACTATTAATCCGTAGATTTCATCCAAACCCAACCGCTTGGCCATACATCCAGGTGTTTCATTGTTCAGATCAAGATCGTTCCAGATAGCTCCATTTTGTAAGAGCAGTCGCACTACTTCTGCGGCTGATGCGAGCTCACATCTCCTCTTTCCTCTTGGACTGCTCGTGGCATCTGCATCAAGGAGGGTCTCGCTAATGTCATCCTCACAAGCTGCGATTGCTGCATGGAGAGGAGTGTATCCTGTCTCCGCATCCTGAACGTTTGCCGGTGCTGTTTTGAGCAGATTTTTTAGAGAGGCGACGTCATGGTGTGCGGCGGCGAGGAGAAGACTCTGTGTCGTGAGGTCAGTGTCGATGTGAAAAGGATCAGCTTCCATGTCGTTCATTCCCGCAGGACGTCTTGCACGGTCTACGTTGATCTATATGTGATGCGGAAGTCAGTTGAATTCAGACCCCTGGTGTCAGGCACATGTACTGAATACCGCTTCAAATCGATCGACCAGTTGCTCCTATTCTCGTCTTTTTAGCTTATTTTTACACGATATTCGAAATAAGATCTTCGTATAACACGGGTAATTAACTAGAGTACATATAGTAGTCTAATTGTAGTATATTCCGAGCTAGTGCAACAAGAAAGCTCTATTTTATTCGCTATATACATTCCATAAACTTTGAAACAGTTATTCGGTAGTTGGACTATAGGTAAGAGACGACCTGACCAATTTTGCCCGCGTTTTGTTTGAATACCGATAGACCGTGATCACACCCCTCGAGACCTGATCAGACAGACTACGGAGGTAGTAGGGAGGCAAGAAAAGATGTTCGTCACCTCAACCTCCACTGCCAATACCCGAATTTCATGATTTGGACCGCTACCATGCCTTGCGTTGCACGGGTGCTACCTCCAGACCCCTCTTTGCCGCACTCCAGACTCAACCGCGGCGGCTCTGCAAACAACACTTGACTTCCGATAGCCAGCATCAAGTCCTCTCATTAAAGAGGGCAATATCTCACCGCAACCATAGGCCGCAAAGCACAGGCTCAGCGCGCCCGAGCGCGATATTACCAATCCATCGACGACGAGTACGACGACATCGATACCCGCGACGATTCTGGCGCGTTCTACAACAGAAGACACCACAAGAACCAAAAGAAAATCACAGCCGCACAGCGAAATTTCAAGCACTCTCTAAAGCACTCGAGTTTGCGCGAAATGGGTCAAGAAAACTCCTTGCCGATCGACCCTTCGATTCCACCCATGTCCCTCAAAGCTCGCGACCTCGACTCTGTTGCCGAGTACATCATTCGCGGAAATGCGAAGAAGATTGTTGTCATGAGCGGTGCTGGAATCTCCACATCAGCTGGCATACCAGACTTCCGCTCTCCAGAAACAGGCCTGTACGCAAACCTCGCGAGGCTCAACCTACCGTACGCAGAAGCCGTCTTCTCAATTGACTACTTCAGAGAAAAGCCAGAAGCATTCTATACACTGGCTCAAGAGTTGTGGCCTGGAAAATGGAGACCGACAATCACCCACGTCTTTATCGTCCTTTTACACAGAAAGGGCTTACTGCTCAAACACTTCACGCAAAACATTGACTGTCTCGACCGGGAAGCAGGTGTACCTGGAGACAAGGTCATAGAGGCCCACGGTTCATTCGCTACCTCGCGCTGCATCGATTGCAAAAGGCTCTACTCGAATGACGAGTTGCTGGCGCATCTCGAAAAGATGAAGATCCCGAGGTGTCATACTTGCAAAGGCCTGATCAAACCGGATATCGTCTTCTTCGGCGAGGCATTACCTGCGGCATTTTTTGCTGGCCAAAATCTGCCACGAGAAGCAGATTTAGTCATTGTCCTCGGGTCGAGTCTGAGCGTAGCACCATTCGCGCAACTACCTTGCCTGACATCACCAGGGGTTCCGCGGCTCCTCATCAACAATGAATCCGTGGGCGACATTGGCACAAGAGCAGACGACGTTGTACAACTAGGCGATTGCGACTCTAGTATCCGTAAGCTAGCACGAGCCTGCGGCTGGCTCGACGAATTGGAGGATCTGTGGAATGAAACTGGCAAGAAATTCGGCTTCGAGCCAATCCCAAAACCTTCTCCGAAGCCAGAAATGTCAAGGGACGAAATGGTCGAAGATGAGGTCAATAAGATAACGCGAGAAGTCGAGCATACGTTACACGTCACAAAAACCCAAACCGCCCTAGTGATGAATACCGAAGCGAAGTCGGGCATTCAACAGAATCGAGACATGGGACATTCCAGAGTAAAGAGCGTGGAAGAATGGAAATTGGAGTTCCTAGCCAAACATCAACAAGAATCAAAGCAGGAGCGTGAGGTTGAATCCGAAGCGCGCGAACGAGCCAGGATAGCAGCAAGAAACTCACCTCTTTCCGGCTGTTACAACGACGAGATTGCGACTGAAAGAAGCTTGGATGGTGGAGCTAATGAAGGAGAGGGAAGTGTGAACCCAGCATTCTTATCACAAGCTCGGATGGATACCACGAAAGGACACGACACGAAACCGAAGCGAGAGGAGAATCCTTCACCGCCGCTTTTTGGCTGGACGGATCCCGATAGGAAACCTGTTGCCGAAGCCGACAACCATGGTCATTTGATCGATGGAACGCCATCACCTCAATGGAACCAAGGCAGGGTTACAACGGTCGGAGATGTGCAGATTCAGCATGGCCATGAAAGTGATGAGGATGTTCGTTGAACAGACGAGTGGCATTGAGCCAACGAGATGAATGTGGCATTAGCGTAGGCGTACTGGAATAGAAAGGATGGGAATATAGATACCACGCATGTTAGTATGACTGCATGAGACAGGGTTCAGGTGCTTTGTCTTGCGTTATGGATCAAGTTTAGTACCTTCTGATCCAAATCGAGGCCATGAATAGATGGTTGGCCTGTTCAGCAATTCGCACGTCGAGCTACCGACTTTCAAGGTTGACCATCCGCTAGGCATGTGTAATGGATATTGCTCATAGCTATAATGAGTTTTATTCGTGGTAGCGTACCGCAGCCGAATAGTATGCACTGTCAAATCCATGCCCACCAATCTGCGGGGCGCGAAACTCATGATCGTAGACCTTCTTCTCCCTTGACCTTCCTAACAAGGTATGATTCTACGTAATCGTGTCCAGTCCTCCATTCGTGAATCACACTGTTCCGCAAGGCGCGCTCTAGCGTCTGCCAATTCTTTCCGAGGATGTCCGACACGCCAGCGACATGTATTCTGCGACCTGATTTGGGCCTAATGGTCAAGGCCGTCTTCCTTGTTGGCACATACTAGCCATAAATTGTCTCCCTCTCTTTTAGCCTTCTATTTTCGCATCCTTGGCCTTGATCACTTCCCATTCGGCAGGTGTATAACACCTGGGCGTCCATGCATGTATTGCTGCGATCTCGTCTTTCAAGGCTGCATTGACGAGACGGTGCCGCGAGAGAGTGGTTTTCTTGGTTGCGAATTGCGGAGAGACGATGACGGCGGAGAACATTTGGCCGCAGCCGCCTACACAGATGGAGCTGAGGTTAGTGAAGCGCCTAGAGAGAGTGTAGAGGACAACAGGAACAGGAGAAAGAGGAGGGAGAGGCAACGGGTATCATACCTGATTGGTCTACTATTTGTACATGAGATGCTTCGAGGCAGTCTTTGAGTTTGGAGCTCAGAGACTCGGGGGTCACGCCGGAGTTTGTCGGTTCTGCCATTGCGAACTATGGAGGATTGACGTGAGGTCGTTTAGGGGACAGGTAAGAAAGAGAAATACTGTGGTACAGCCTGATTTTGGTGGAGAGGGAAACTTCAGATTGATTCACGTTTCGGACCCCCACAGGCAGAAGATTGGCGAGGCTGTCGCAAGCCAAGCGCGGCGGGGAGGGAGGGGGGCGCGTTGGTACTATCTAGACGAAGGTTTGCCCCCAAACCACCCACTGTTCGTGGCAATCCAAAGGACACGGTGCCATGCCTTGCGAAGGGAGTGATGGAACATTTCCCAGCAACCTGCTTGTCGACATGATCCGGCACTCGGTGTGTTGGACTCGGCAGCTTGAACACTGCTGCGACGCTGTCGGCCGTCCAGTGCGGCGGTCAAGGCGGGCAGCGGATTCTGCAGTAGAAACAAACGCATGAACAAAGCATCCAACACATAGAGCACGACTGTTTGCCTTGAAGCGCCTCTGGAATACTGAACCACCCTCTGTTTTCCAATTCTTCCTTTCTCTTTTCTGTCATTGTAGCGCGCTCCAGTCAACTCCCTGCGTGCTGCATCAAACTGTCCTGTCACCTCAACACACCTACTCTCTCCCACCATACCACCGACCCTGCGAATGCACGCCTCCCATATAACATGCTTCTCTCGCCCCTAGAGCAGACTCTCTGCGCGACCTTAAAGGACCTTCCGGGGCTCTTTCGCAACCGATATACCACAGATGCGGCGAACTACCTAGTAAACACTCTCTTTCGATCCCTCGCCGCCAATTCGAACCAACATATCAAGCTTTTCTTTCCCGATGGACTGCCTACTACTTCCAACCTATCACGTCCGAGCCTGAGGACAGCCCAGGGGGCTACCTCTGGAACGGAATACTCAGAAGCCGCCCGAGGACACCCGTGCGGTCACATATTCAAAGAAGGAGAAGCAACATATCGCTGTAGCACCTGCAGCAATGACGATACCTGTGTTCTGTGCGCGAGATGCTATCAGGCCTCGGATCACGAAGGCCACAATGTTTTTGTGACGATATCGCCGGGGAACTCTGGATGCTGCGATTGTGGAGACTCAGAAGCTTGGATACGTGAAGTCCATTGCACGATACACACGGCGATTGATACGCATGCGTCAAAGGGCAAGGAAAAAGAGGGATCTTCAATTCCTCCCGAGGTTGTGACGGCTATCCAAACTACCATTGCCAGAGCCCTTGATTACATCTGCGATGTCTTCTCCTGCGCGCCTGAACAGTTACGCCTCCCGAAGACGGAAGATTCCGTTCGAGACGATGAAATAAAGTCAAGACTACCCGCAAAAGTTTATCATTCATTTGCCGCTGGTAGCGAGGAGGACAAGGAGTATGCGCTGGTTCTCTGGAATGACGAGAAACACACTGTTGTCGACGTCAAGGATCAACTCTCTCGGGCATGCAGGATGACCGGTTTCCAGGCATTGAAAAAGGCTCATGAGGTCGACGAAGTTGGTCGCTCCATTGTTATGTGCTCGGACGACCTTCCTGCTCTGCTGCATGCTGCCAAAATCATTGAGCAGCCCAAACTCACTGTGACAGTCCGCTCGGCCAGGGATACATTTCGCGAACAGATGTGCGCAACTATCATCGAGTGGATATCTGATATTGCTGGCTGTAGCGTCGGTTCCGATCACAACATTCTCCGAACCACTGTTTGCGAGGAACTTCTCAAGGGCTGGAGAGTTGGCAGCGAGGCCCATCACAGGGAAGTTGGCAAAGACGGACTTGACGACCACGAAATTGAAGATGAGGAAGATCACTGGCTTCAGATGCACGGCCGATTTCTGGCAAACGGCGCTGCACGGAGGCCTCATGCCGTACAAGGCTCGGATGATGAGGATGATGATGATGAGGAGGAGGATGACTCTCATGATGTAGACATTGGAAATGATGAAATGGACCTTGACGTGCGATCTACAGGCGATCCTACATACTCAGAAATGGATGTCGATGAGTTCGATGCTATAGATGCGCTTGGTGCTTTGGAGAACTCAGAGGCTACCATGGCTGGATATCCACCTCCGCCTCCTCCACCACCGCACCCCAGACGCCGTCAACTTGGTGGCCAGACTGCAGATTCTGACGATGCTGACACTGCCACGCCTATTGCGGTGCCAAAGACACCCAGAGCTTCGGCTCGCAAGCCGCATCATCCACGGCCACCTAAATACTGGACCGACTCACCATATCTCCATCGCAAGCAGAGCGATGTGTCTGTTGCGGAAGATCTAGGCACAAGAGTTAGAATTGACTGGTTCATTCTTTTCGATCTTCGAATGTGGAAGCGGCTTCGAACGGACGTGAGAGACGTGTTCATTAGCACTGTTGTGACGTTACCGCATTTCAAGCGACTTTTGGGCCTGCGATTCGCTGGCGTCTACACTGTCCTTGCAGAGCTTTACTTGGTTGCCGATCGGGAGCCTGACCACTCCATCATTAATCTTTCCTTGCAGATGGTGACCACTCCCTCGATCACTGCGGAAGTGGTGGAACGCGGAAACTTCCTCTCGAATTTGATGGCAATTCTTTATACGTTCCTTACCACTCGTCAAGTGGGATATCCGAAAGACGTTAATCTCGCCAGGGTTCTCGCTTTTGAACAAGGCGCAGTCACTAATCGAAGGACGTTTCATTTCTATCAAGATATGAAGTACCTCCTTCTCTCTGATCTGGTCCAGGAGAAGATCAGGAGCGAAGATCGTTATCTCTTACAGTTTCTCGATCTAGCGAAACTGCATCAGGGAATATGTCCTAACATCCGTGCTATTGGAGAGCATGTTGAATTTGAGACTGACGCCTGGCTGAGCGCTTCCTTAATCATCCAGGAGATTATCAGACTATGTCGGTATGTTGGTGAATGCTTCACGGTGAGGTCTGAGCAGGACTTTACAGACCTCTGTCGAGCGATTCGACATACCGCGAAGACCACCATCATTAACTGTCTTGGTGCCGAGCGCCGTCGATTCGACCAATCTGAAATCAAAAGAGAGATTCGGTTCAAGTCGATGCCAGCATTTGAGTTTGAAGAAGACTTGATCTCTAAATCTGATCGGCATCGCGTCGTCGTGTACGTAGTAGAGAAAGAACCGATGAGCTTCCATCATTCGTTGCACTACACGCTCTCCTGGTTGATAGACAAGGGCAAGTCCATGTCTCGCGAACAGCTGATCGGGCTATTGATCTTCTCTTATGAAGAACTCAGACAGTCACCGTCGCCAGCAAGAAAGCATATCAAGGAATATCAACCAGAAGACTACTTGCTCGCGCTTTTCGACTTTCCGCTAAGAGTCCTCGCATGGCTTGCACAGATGAGAGCGGGAATGTGGGTTCGCAATGGCATTACCCTGCGCCATCAGATGGGTGCCTACCGCGGATTCCCACGAAGAGACCTTTCGTACCAGCGCGACATCTTCCTGTTACAAACTGCATTCGTCGTCTTGCCTCCTGCCACCGTGCTTGCTTCGATGATTGACAGATTCGACATTGCCGACTGGGTTTTGGGACATTACAATCTCCGGGCTGGCGAGGAGGAGGCTCAGAAGATTGATGTGGTTGAGGATTTTGTTCACCTCCTGATCATATTGCTCAGCGATCGCACACATCTTCTCTCATCAGATGGCGACCCTGCAATCCAAATGACGACAGCTCGCCGTGACATTGTTCACAACTTGTGCTTCAAGCCGTTGACATACTCTTCGCTTGCGAGCCATATTCCAGACAAATATGCCGACACCGAAGAGTTCGATGACCTGGTTCACGCAATGACCGAGTTCCAGCCCCCTAAGGGTGTCTCGGATCATGGCACCTTCGCTTTGAAAGAGCAGTACCAGGAAGATATTGATCCTTACTTGTCATATTTCAGTCGTAACCAGCGAGATGAGGCGGAAAATATCTACCGCAAGTACATGGCGAAGAAGCTCGGCAAGGACCAAGCTGAAATCGTATACGAACCGAAACTCCCTTCGATCGAGTCGGGCTTGTTCAAGGACCTTGCCAACTTGACGAAGACGCCTCTTTTCGCGCAAGTCATACTGTACCTGCTGCAGTACACTATGGTAAGTTGACGATTCCAATCCAAGCTTGATCGCGGCCTGTATCATGGGAGATGTCTGTTCCCTGCGACTCGGAAGTCTTCCTTCTTTCTGCAAGGCTGCTATGTATTCGCTCTATTTTGGTGACTAAAACTCCCGCAGGTAGCTGACAGATTCGCTCCTTCCGTACCGGGTACCAAGGTTGAGCAATATCTCCAATTCTTGTTGCACCTTATTCTCATTGCTGTCAAGGAAGACGACGTGAATGACAACAGCATGTCTGGAGATGGACTACACTCATTCTGTGCCCTTGCGTTGACCAAGCGTGCCAAACACCCGCTTGCTGGATGTGACACTATTGCTCTCCTCTTGCGCCGTATCTCCGAGATGGAAACGTTCAAATCTTGTGAACCTAAAGTACATGTCATCTTGCGGTACTTGAGACACAAGCGTCCTGATGAGTATGTGACGTGGGCCAATACGATGGATCTTCCCATTGAGCGCTCAGCGACGGCTTCTCCAGCGCTAGCCGAGGACAAAGAACTGCGCAAGCAGCAAGCTCTCGATCGCCAGGCTCGTGTTATGGCGCAGTTTAAACAACAGCAGACTAGCTTTTTGAAGAATCAGATTGATTGGGACGAGGATGACTTAAGCGATCTTGAGGACGAGGAATTTCAGACGCCAGAAGAGGTGGAAGAAAAGATATGGTATGTCGTCTTCCCCTGCCATAGTTGGCCCATTAATTCGTGTCCCACGAAACCCACCTGATATTGTCGACACCTGAGCAAGACACGGCAAAATCAACTGACGGCACCACTTATGTTAAGAGCGTTCTTCAACCTGAGAGCTGACAACCTCACAGGAGCTTTCCTTCCGGAACCTGCATACTCTGTCAGGCCGAGACAGGCCCAGACAAGCTGTACGGCACATTTGCGCTCATCAATGAAAGCCGGATTCTTCGGCAAACACCAGCAGCGGATCCGGACTGGGTCGCGGAAGTCGTACACAATCCTCAGTCCCTTGACCGGTGCGCAGACCATGTTCGACCATTCGGAGTAGCTGGAGACAACCACCGCAAGATTCAAAAGATCACTCGAGATGGTACAGTCATCGAGCTTGATCGTCAAGATTTAGCAAAAGGCTTCCCGCAAGGCAGTACCAAAATTGGTCCTGTAGCTACAGGATGTGGCCATATCATGCACTATTCCTGTTTTGAAGTGTACCTCCAAGCTACACACCGCCGACACCAGACTCAGATTGCGAGAAACCACCCCGAAGAGGTTGAGATGAAGGAATTCCTCTGTCCTCTGTGCAAGGCCCTTGGCAATGCCTTTCTCCCCATCATATGGAAAGGGAAAACTATCCGGTACCCAGGAGTTCTTCAGCCAGAGCATTCTTTCAAAGACTTCCTCCACAGCACTGTAGGCATTCGGGTTTCGAGGTCGGGAAAAGAACCTGCTGGCGATCATCCAAACAAATCTCAACGCTCGGAGAAATTGTTTCTGGACTATGGACAGCAGGAAATGGTGTCCTCAATCACTTCGAGACTTCAAGAGCTCACGAAACCCGGCGTCAGCTTCGAAGCGCCACAGGCGTCGACACGCCAAGCAGTTCTCAATCAACTTCCCATAATTTTGAACAGTGGCGCTGACGATGGATACATCTCTTCTTCCTTGCTTGCCAGGTTGACTGGGGAGGTTGGCAATACCCAACTCTCCCCACAAATCCTTGAGCTTGTTAAGATCTATCAACGATTGCGTGATACTATACAAGTGAACACTGCTTCGTCGCAGTATAACTACGGAAAGGTTCAAGATGAGCTGACCTCCACCGATACGTTGGCTCAAACTCTTGGACATTCAATCTCTGCTGCAGAAATCGCGCAGAGAGGGATTGAATCAGACCCTGGCTCAACCTTGCTAGATAAGATTTCCTCACAAACTGTGACCCACCTTCGAGTTCTTTCGGAAACAATCTTCTCGTACATTGCGGTCGGTGCACTCCGGAATGCAGGAAAAAATGCGACCAGCAAGGAGTTCCACGACACCCAGACTCACCAATTGCACCAATTGTTTGTCGGCCATCCAGAGGTTGTGGCCATTGAAGAGCTGTGGGGAAACAAGATAGACGCCAACAAGTCCGGACAGCTTCGAATCACGACACCTCTTGTAATGACTGACCCTTTCATCTTTTTCGCTGAATGTACGACTTGCTTGATACCGGCTCTTCATTTCGACGCCCACCACATTATGAGGCTCTGCTACATAGCTGAAATCGTAAAAGTCATCATGGTATTTCTTATTCCCGAGGAGTCTGGCGTTGGATCTGCGACCTTCGAAGCGCTGCAGAACATTGTCCAACCTGGATCCAGGCCGATGGAGTCATTGCCACAGCTTGCCCAGCATGTCATTCGATTGGTCACTGGTCCATATGGTCCTGTGAAACTGAAGACTAAGGCCAGGTACGGAGAGTTGCCACCTGCCATCTACCATGCCCTGCAACAGCTCATTGAGGGATATTCGCTAGTTTTCCTACGCAAATGCCTAATACTCATGCATGTTCGCTATGGCGTTGAATTTCCGCCCATACAAGTCGATCATGAAGATTCTGAGCTTAGACGTCTCACACGCACATTAGGCCTGCCGTCTCCCCACGACTTGATCACCGAAGTCTTTACCGAATCTCAAGTCACTCAGAAAATCATCGCCGGCTGGGTCGTCCATTGGGCTAGAGTCCACGATGACAAGAGTCCACACAAATTCCAGATTCAGCTTTCTCACCCAGCCATTTTTGAACTCGTCGGTCTACCAAAGAATTTCGACAGTTTGCAAGATGAATCGATGAAGAGGCGTTGTCCTTCCACTGGCAAAGATCTGACTGATCCAGTTGTGTGTCTTTTCTGCGGAGAAATTTTCTGCAGCCAAGGCGTCTGCTGTAAGAGCGAAACTGATAAGGGCGGTTGTTGGCAGCATAGATTCAAGTCAGTAGCTCCACTCTCTCCGACTATCTCTAATCACCAAAATACATGTACTAATAGCCTTGCAGGTGTGGTGGCACAATTGGCCTCTTTATCAATATCCGCAAATGCATGGTTGTTTTCCTCAATGGCGAGAATGGGTCGTGGATGCATGCACCTTATCTTGACAAACATGGGGAGACGGATGCCACCCTGCGTCGACACCATCAACTTTTTTTAAATCAAAAGAGATATGATAAGCTCTATAGGGATGTCTGGCTACAGCATGGAGTTCCATCCATGATTGCACGAAGGTTGGAGGGAGATACTAACAATGGCGGGTGGGAGACTTTGTGATGCGGACTTCTACGGTGAGAAGAGAAGAGAAGAGAAGTTTTGTGATGACCAATTACATGATAAGCCAGTCTGTGGTCGGGTGTTCAGTGTGGGTAGACTTGCCGCTGGTTTTCTTCCAAGATGGCCTACGATGTGGTTGATTAGGTAGATGATTATGACGTTATAAACGGGACGTGGATGTTTTGACATGATTACTACCTCCTACTGAGGACACTTCTTCGATGCCTGTCTTAATGCGGACAATTTCTGACGGAAACGTCGATCCCAAATACTTTAACGGCCTCCAGCCACATCTTTCGAACGTCAGCTAAGCTTCTCGGTTTGGTTGTTGAGAGTCTCCCGGCATTCCGTCTTCAATTGTACTGCATATCGGTAGTGGGCACGGGACCCGAAAACTGTGAAGATGGGCATTCTCAAAACGGAATGTGCAGCACTTTCTGGCCGGTCTTTACGATTGGTCTCATGTGACCGCACTTCAAAGGGATGTTTCGCAAGCGAGGACTAAGTTCCCACTGAAAACTTACCAAGGTTGGCGGTGCCTGGACCTCAACTCCCATTTACCGTCAGCTTTACACCGAACCCCTTTGAGAATTATCTGCTTCCTTTTCCACTGTTCGCACTGACAATGTTTGATTCAAAGTTAGAACGAGTTAGCGAATCAGATCGCCAGTAAGATGTCTGCACCCCTCCTCTTCAAGATCGCGACCATCAAATGGTCAGCGCAAATGTAGTGCCAGCAACGTCTCCGCCGAAGACGATGGGGCAGTGATTTACGAGGATACTGTGACCTGGGACTGTTGCCCTGCAGGAGTTGATATTATATCACTAGCTTCGGAGATTCTGACTCTGAAAGGCAAAAAGAGAAAGAATGTGTGTATGTGACGAGGGTGTGAGTGAGCGCATGCAGTGGCTTACCTCTCATTTGTTATTTCACGTGATTGTGACCTGGGATGGTTTTCTGAGAAAACTCGAAAAAGACGATAATGCTTTGTACAGCGGAATATTTGGGCAGTAGAGACGACAATTCGGTGCTTTCAAGATCGATATATTGGTACAAAGCTTCAGGAGTGAAATCGGAAGATGGAAAGAAACGTTGACAAAGTGAGATATGCGAGATATCTCTATCACTCCAAGCGAGCCTCCAAGATCTCTCGAGTCGCCAGGGCCAACTCCCGGAACACGACTTCAGCCCTCACCAAAGGTGACTTGCAGGAGAGAACAAGCACTAGCAGCACATGGACTCGACGAAGAGACTGATTAAGTTCTGGTCTATCGCTGTCGATTGATGTGTAATTGTTTTATAAGCCGAGCAGGAAAGTTGCATCTTTCGATTCGACAGCTTACAATCTCGCCTTTGGCTTCTTAGCCGCGGTGTCAATTTCCTCATACAACGCATCCAAATGTTCCCGGTAATGCTTGACGACTTTAGGACGTTTGAGTTTCATCCTGCGAGATTGGTTAGCCCATATTATAGCTGTCAAGAATGAATGTAGATACTCACGTTGGTGTCATCAGGTCGTTTTCCTCCATGAATGGGTCGAGCATGAGGTGCAGCGCTCTTGTGTACTCATACCTGTTTAGTTTGTGCTTGCTGCAAATCTCAGTGATATCCTTCAACGCAGCCTTACGAACTCGGTCATCGATACACGCTTGCTTCATCGCCTCACGATCAAACATGTCAAACTTCTTGCCGGTAATCTTAGATGCCCATGGGGCAAACCCCTCTGGTTCGATTCCAAAGATGCCAACGAGATGGGCCTTGTCGCTGTCACCATGGACATAACCATTCTGCAGGTATCCGAGATTGGAAAGGATGATATTCTCGATCCTCTCGGGCGAGATATATTCACCCTGGGCCAGTTTCATGAGCTGCTTCCGACGATCGATAATGGCAAACCGACCCATGGAATCTACTTCGGCGATGTCCCCAGTACAGAACCATCCATCTTCTGTAAAGGCTTCTTGTGTCTGCTTCGGGTCTTTCCAGTACTCGCGGAAAAGTGTTGTGCCTCGAACGAGAAGTTCCCCACGTGCACGGGGCTTGTCGGAAGTGAGATACTCCATGTCAGGGACGTCACGAAGGCAAGCTTCGATGCTCGGTGTTGGACCACCGCAGTTGCCGGCAGTGAAATCGCCGGAAAGCTGACACAGGGTGGCAGCGTAGGTCTCAGTCAATCCGTAGCCTTGCGCGAAGTTATTGGCGAGACATACGCGCAAGAACTGGTGAAGCTTGGGATCAAGAGGTGCAGACCCAGAAATGACCGTGTGAGCGTTTTGCAACCCAACTTGAGACTGAACTCGGCTGAAAAATAGCCTGTCCCAAAACCAGTGGATGTTCGTCCTCTTCGTCTCATCACTTACATTTATGGCTTTGAGCTTAGTTTCTGTGGACTTTTGTGCAAGAGCACGTCGCCACGGGAGCATACTGCCAAATGTGGCTTCGTTGATTCGAGTACCAAAGCGATTGAATAGACGAGGGACTCCAGTAAACGCTGTTGGTCTAAGCACCTTAAGATCTTCCACAATCTCGGGAATAACACCGTGAAAAAATCCAATTCCGGCGCCGGCAGATAGTGCTACGTGCTCGCTAAGGCGCTCAAAGATGTGAGCGAGCGGCAAAAACGAGCATATCACATCGTTCTCGACCTGCTTCATCAGAGTGCTCGAGGAGGCAACAGAGGCTAAGGCATTGCGGTGAGTGAGAACAACGCCCTTGGGGTTGCCGGTGGTTCCTGCGAAGTCGATATCAGTTGAATTGTGCAGACAAGACGAGTGCGATACTGACCACTGGTGTAATTGATAGTGATGAGGTCGTCTATCAGTGGTGGGTTGTAGGGGCGAGGGTGCTTCTGGCCAAGCTCTTCCAGTTCGTTAATGTAGTAAAGGTGAATACCTTGCTGCTCGGCAAACTTCCTCAACAGCTCAGGCTTGGACGTTCCAGTAGGCTCGTTCAATGGCTCAAAAGTGTCGACGCAAACGATAATCTTGAGATTGGGACATTTTGGCTTCAAACTTATGAGCACTGGCAAATGACCAACTGACGAGACGACAAGATGGAGGTCAGCGTTATTGATGATGAATTCAGTGGTATCCGGGCCAAGCGTGTCGTAGAGCGACACGGTGAAGAGGCGTTGTGACATCGCAGCCAGATCTGGGAACAACAGTCAGCTTTCAACAGCTTCGAGCTCTCTAGCGACAGACATGCCGGTAATCTGCCATTCTGGCCTATTTTGACACCAGAGACCGATTCCACGCTGCTCCTCAGGATGGCCGTGCTTGGCCATGACGTGAATCAAGCCTGCCCCCAAGTCCCTACGTCTGCGCTGGACGGTCTGGTAGTTCATCCATTCGTATTTTCCCCAGGTGCTTGTCTTTGGCTGCCATGGTCTCCAGCCCAGGCAGTTGTTGTTTGGCACTTTGTTGGCAGCATCTTCGAAAGCGTGATGACAGCTGGTGATGTCGTCGTCTAAATTTGCAAGCAGTCTGTCGGGGAAGCGCCAATGGCGGTACACGGCACTTCTTCCATCGACCTTGGATCCGGGAATTGGCACGGCGTATGGCTGACCGGTAGGCGGAGGAGGCATGAGCTCCTGCGCCCGCTGCGAGGCTTTGGAATCGAGTTTGACCATGGTTTTTGCGGAAATTACGGGAGGATGCTGGTAATCATAGAAAGCCGTGTATCTAAAAAAGAGTTGTTAGCCTTGAGAGGCTCGTTGGCTAGTACGGAGGAGAGAGGCACACTACCTACAACATCCAGCAACTCACTGGATCAGTGTACGGAGAGGATGGAGCGTTAGCGGTTCCTCGCGGGCCATGAAGACTATAAGGAAGGTTAAGGATGTTGCGCACATGGCTTTGCATGTGAAGCTGTCTCGAGCTCTGGGAACAGTCGCGTCGAGGGCCTCGGTCGTCGTGATACGCCCGGAATGTTTGTCCTTGTGTTGCTCGTCTGGGATGGTATCGGTGCACAGCCTGCTGCTGGCCGCAGGGCGCTGATTGATTGTTCTGATGGTGACACAGCCGCAGATAGATGACTTCCTCTACAGAATTGCCATCGGTGCGGCAAAGAGTGGTACTGGTTGTTCGGCGCTACGGCACTAAACAGCGAAATCGTACCCGGAGTTTCGAATGCTGGGACTTCCGTTCGAGGACAAGGTCGTCTTTCACGGTCAATCTGTCCCTTGAAATGGGCCGTCCATCACCATGCTGTGATAGGTATGGTATACTAGTACCACAGTACGTCCATGGGGGTGGGTATCAAGGCTGCACCCTCGACCGAGGCCTCTTGCCAGACCCCGCTAGTAATGCGTAGCTCCATGTCAACCTCTTGCTCTGGCTCAACCCTCCACATCAACCGAACCCGAATCATCTCCCATCCCATGATATGCCTTCAGACTGGCCCTTTGCAGTCGATACTGGGCCTGGAGAGACTCCCGCATCGTGCTGAGAGACTTCCTCACTCACTACGCCAATTCACGCTAACGTGCTTCCCCCCCTCGGGTCCACTTCTTATGCTACTACCAGATATCAGGGGTTCACCCACCCTCCTGAGTCTTTACAGACGCCGCACTTCTCTGATCACGGTTCCTCCTCGCAATGTCAAGCCAGATTACGTATGCCCCGGTGCAGTGGTGGACGTCGCGACACGTCCACGTCCTCTGCCCTTTCTGCCATGAGATGCACATACACGGCTTCGGAGGGAGCTATGATAGCCTTCATCGAGGTGCACGGTGCTGTCCGGCCTCTTACAACCTCAAATATCCTTTCTCGGTTGAAGACAATATCACCAACTACGAGATCGACAAGTACAATGGGAGATACGTCGCTGTTGGCGCAATACCACCCTCGGCAGACGCACAGCATCTGAATGAAGGCCTGAGCAGGCTGCACGTTCGTAGGCCTTCGGAGCATATGGCCGGATGGTTAAAGTCTTCCTCGTTCCCGGATCCTATTAAGGATCCAGACCACCTGCCAGTGAGACAATTCTCCGAAGTCTTTGACAATGACTTCGACACAAAAGACTTCAACAAGGTCGATCCAGGACCGAATCGCATCATTGCTTTTGGCGACGTCGACTTCTTGGAAGAATTTCTTTGTAACTCGCCAGAAGCAGTCGCATTCCTAGAAGGTATGGATGAGGATGGCAATTCAGCTCTTATGCTGGCTGCTCGCGAGAAGTTTTCGCTCGTAGTCGAGCGTCTCCTGGACTGGGGCGCTGAAGTAGACTTCCAGAACACGCAGGGTAGAACTCCACTGATGGAAGCAGCTCTTTGGGGACGACACGACAACGTTCAAAAACTGCTTGATCATGACGCTGACAAGGATCTTCGGGACAGAGACGGCCTCAAGGCTGTGGATTTAGCAAGAGCTTCATCTCGTAATGCGGAAGAACGTTTACGACGCTCTGGTCCACATCACCGACCATATTCCGAAAAGACCCTTGCGGCAAATCAAGCGCGAAGGCTGATTGTGCAAATCCTTGACGATGCTGACGACGATGTTGTTCAGGATCCCGACCTGAGAGTCGAAGGACATCGGTTCCGTCGAAGGCTAACACAAGGAAGCATGCCTGGCATCAACCTTATCTCAACTACCTTCGACAAGGCAATGTGCTTTCCAAACACCGATGAGACTCTCAAGCCCATCGCCTGGCTGACACGATCGAGCGATTACGCTCCCATACCGGCATTGAGCGGCCGAGATCAGGGTATCACGTCCACTATTGTTTCCGGACACGAGTGGACCGAGGAAGTCATGCAGATTGCTGCGATGGTTGGGCATACATTCAAAGAGAGTGAAGTGTTGGATCAAGGCCAACCCGGTCGTTTCCACGCTTGTCACGCAGAAAAACAACTGATTGCTTACTTTATCAACTCTCATGTTTTTCTGCCGTCTGAGATGGAGAAAGCTGGACGATTACTTCAACTTGCGCTGGCTAGGCCACCTATCATGCTCGAGCAGGCGAAGATTTTGATTGACTGGGAGCCATGTGAAGACTGTTTCACGTTCTTGGACGCTGTCAATGACGAACTAAACCTAAGCATTGAGATTGTGGAAAGCGCCGATCTTGACGAATAGCACTTTCTTCTACTCCCCGAAAGGAAATACAAACGTAATCCATAATAAGCTACGGCTATACAACTACTAAATCATACTATACGCTCGTTCCTTACCAATTTAATTTAATCTTTGAATTAATAAGTCTAAATATAGAGATTAGTATCTCTAAGTATCTAATCTTAGGTCATAAATCTATATATATATTTAAAGATAATTAGTATTCTTTTTAGAGATAAAAGAATTTACTTATATATACTATTTTTATTCTATAGATATAGAATTTAAGAGTTATAATTATAGCTATATATTATAATAAAGTACTATATAGAATTATAGTAGGTAAGTATAATTAATAAAGGTAAAGTATTATTACTAACTATCCTAGAATTATAACTATTAAATAGAATATATAAGATAGATAGTAGTTTAAATAGAAGTAATACTATAATAGTTAGTAGTAGAAATTAAAATAAAAGCCTAGAGGTAGTTATTAGAAGGTAAAGTAAGTATAGTATAGTTAGTAATAGTTAATTTATATAATATATTAATATCTTATATATTCTCTTACTTAAAGACTTTTCTCTAGATAATAATAAATTTTATATCTATATCTAGATAGTAGTTTCTACTATACTCTCTTTTCTATAGACTTAAGTTAAATTATTCCTTAATACTATTATTTAGGGCTTTTAATAGAATAGATTAGGTTAAATTATAGAGTATAGACTTAATCTAACCTATACTTAGTATAAGAATAAGTAATAGTAAATATAGTAAAGATAGATTAGTAGTAAAACTAATAGCTAAAGAGGTTTCTACTCTCTATATAGCCTAAAGATAGGCGTCTTAGTAGGTCTTACTATCTTACTCTAAAAAGGGTTAGGTTTAGATAATAGTTAGAGTATTTATATATCTAACTAGTAGATAGAATACTTATAGCCTATATCTACCTATTCTATATCTTAGATATTAGTATATTATTATTATTAAAATTCTTATAAAAACTCTTTACTTATTAACTATATATTATAGAAATTTAACTATTAGATATATTATTATATCTTATCTTTTATAAATTCTACTATATATTACTTAGACTAACTAATATATAAAGACGATATTTTATCTAGCTATTAAAGAAGTTATTTTATAACAAGAACTTTATTATACAGAGGCTATAGCTCGAGTAATATAGTAGGGAGGGATTGGCTATCCTATATAGTAGTAATAAAGTAGTTAGATAATAATATCGTATCTAATAAGCGAAGTAAAGTTTATAAGATATAAGAGTTATATATTATATTAAGTAACTAAAGTAATAGTAAAGTAACTAAAGAGTAGAACTATAAGACCTTTAATAGAGTAAAGTCTCGTTTATATATAGGGATTCTATCCTAAAGCTTATAAGGCTTATTTAGTAAGAATAAGCTAAATAAACTACTAAAGGTTTAATAGGGTTATTCGCCTATATTAAGCTAAATAATCCTATTAAGCTTATTTAGCTTATCTACTAAGAGTAATCGGAATAATCCTTTCCTATAACCTAGACTATCGTCTATTTACTAATTAGTTTCTAGAGTAGTCTATACGTAATATAGCCCTCCTTCTTAGTAAGCTAGTCCTATAGAAATTACTTAAGTAGTAATAAAACCCTACGCTCTAAAATTAAAGATAACTTTAAAAGCTTCTACTAAATAAAAACGAACTATTAATAAAATATAAAAATATAGTTAACCCGTAATATTCTCCTATTAATACTATTTTAAAAATAATTTTCCCTATATTATTATACCGTCCCGAAGATTAACAAAGTGCGTATTGTATACGAGATTAGGAAAATCTTATATTAAGGTATCGTAGTTATCCCTAGATAAAACTAGGGAGTAAAAGTAAAAATAAATTTTAGAGGATAAAGAAAAGTTATTATTAGTAAATACTAAGGTAATAAAAATAATAGTAGAGGTTATCTAGTAGTAGTAAAAGTAGTTAAAGCTTCTAGCCTAGATTAAAAGGAATAAAAAGGTTCTACTACTAGCTAATAAGAGAGTATAGGTAAAGACTATTTACCTAATTAAGGAGTTAGAAGAGAAGAAGAAAGATAAAAGGGAGTAGAAGTAGAAAAGAGGTAAGGTAGTTAGCCCTAAACCTTCTAACTTTATATCCTTATTTTCTCCTAGCTTAGGGATAGTAGACTAGACTATTCTAGATTTACCTAATAGTAATCCCTTAGAGCTTAAAGAGAGTTTAATAAGTATAATATAGGTTTCTAAGTATTTTCTAAGGTAGAGTAACCTTTTTATTTAATAAGGTATTTATACTAATATCTAATTATAGCGTAGTTAATAATTAACTCGACTTTATACTCCGGTTTAAGTCGGTCTCCTTAGAGTTTAGTTTAGTAATCTAGAGGGGTATCCTTATCTACTAGCTTAAGTAAGGAGATAAAGAATACTAGGTATATTTATATTCCCTTTAGTAGCTTAAGTTTATAATTAATAGCTCCTATAACTTCTTTAATCTTAAATACTCTAAGTTTCTAGAAGTTAAGTTTTTTACTAGATTACTTTATTTTAATATTACGTTACTAGAGGTAAACTTTATCCCCCTTCCTAAGAATAGGTCCCTCTATTCTTTTTTAATTTACGCGCGAAGCTATACGTATATTTAAGAAGGTAATATCGTACCTTAGCTAGTTATAAAGTTAACTTATCTCTAATACTTATACTATTACGTCCGTAGATAGTATATTTTAGCCTTTAATATTAAATCGAGGCTTACGTCTATAGTTAGTAAAGAATAGTAATATCTTAATTATATTTTAAATAGTTATATTATATACGAATACTACGAGTAGTAATAGTAATACCTAATTACTCTAATTATTATTAATATAGATACGTAAGTACTATTTAAGTATCTAGTTTATCCTTTTCGTTTATCTATCTGTCTAAGGATAATAAGCTATAGATAAGCCTTTTCTAATCTTTAATATCTCGTATAGTTCTATCTAGAAGTACGACGTAAATAGACTATCCCTATCTAAGATAATATTATTAGGTATACTATATTTACTTACAATATCTCGTACGAATACTCCTATAAGGTATCGTATATCGTATCGTTTTAGAAGTAGTATAAAGATCGAGTACTTAGTTAAATAATCTACTATAACTATAATATATTCGTACTAGATATTATCTAAGTTAAGAGAAGGTAGTAATAGTCTAATAAAGTCTATAGAAATAGTCTTCTACGTGCTATTAGGTACCTTATTAGGTTAAAGAAGTCCGTAAGGCTTATATCTTTTGTATTTAGCTTTCTTATAAAGGATATATTTTCCTATTTCCTTAAAAACTTCCTACTATATTCGCGGGAAGTAAAAGGTATTCTAAAGTCAAGAAAGAATAATCTCTAGTTAGTAATAACTATTAAGTAGAGGTTTATATTAATATAGAATATACTATTTCCTAAGGCTTACGGGTAGATATATAAGGCTAGTAAAGAGGAATAATCTATCTTTAATTTAAGTATTCTAATCCGCTAATTAAAGGTAGCCTTAGATGTATTAGTCCTTTTATTAAGCGTCTTTTACTTCTTATTAATAAGAAGGCTTTTTAGACTAGAGTAATAAAACTTAGTAGATAAGTATATTACCTTTCTATTAGAATAAGGCGTATTTAACTTTCTCCTTTTCTCCTACTATAAAGTCTTCTTATTAGCTTAACGTATTAGTATTTATATTTTCCTATCCTTTCTTACAAAGGATTTAGAAGTTATAAGATAAAGCTCTTCTAACTATCTTAATTACCATTAATTTAATTCCTTTGTAGTTATAAAATTCCTTAAGTTCTTATAGTTAGAATATATAGTTATCTTATTTTTTACTCCTTTAAGATAATATTCCTAGTACTTAAAAGTATTAACTATTACTATAAGTTCTTTATTTAACGTAGGGTAGTTAATTTCTACTTTAAGGAATTTTTATATATAGTAAGCTACTAGTCTTAGCTTCCTATTTAAATTAGGTTAGCTAAGGTATACTCTAAGTACTTAATTAGATACGTCTACCTCTACTATAGCTAGTTTTTCTAGGTTAAATAATTGTAAAATTAGTAGCGTTATTAGCCGTTTTTTAAGTAACTTAAAGGCCTTTTAAGCTTACTTATTCTATTTAAAGGTAATTCCCTTCTTTATTAATCCCGTAAGGGGTTCTATAATCTCGGAAAAGCGTTTAATAAATTATTAATAATAATTAGTAAAGGTATAAAATAACTATACTTCTTTAATATTTATAGGTATAGGCTATTTGCGTACCTTCTTATAGATACCTAGGTCAATCTTAAGACCGGTAGCTAAGATAAAATATCTAATAAACTTAATTCGTTATTTATAGAACTCGCTTTTTAATAGTTTTAGCCGTAGGATAAATTTTCTTAGTACGTATAGGACTATCTAAACGTATTTAATATATTCTTCGAACGTTTATAAGTAAACTAAAATATTATCTATATAAATAGATATATACTTATCTAAGTACTCGCGAAGTATATTATTTATATAGGCTTATAGCGTTACTAGGGCGTTTATTTAACTAAAGGGTATAATAAGGTATTTATAGTACCTAAGACGAGAGTAAAATACTATTTTCTACTCGTCGCCTTTCTTAATCCTAATTTAATAAAATATAGTAGGAATATCAAATTTCGTAAACTATTTAGCTCTATAGAGTCTATCCCTTAACTCCTAGATTAAAGGTAGCGTATACGTATTCTTCTCTAAAATCTTATTTAGATATCTATAATCGATATATAATTATTATAAACTATTAGGTTTAGGTATAAAGAATATTGGGTATTCTATAGGTAACGTAGATTCCCGTATAAACCCCTTCCTTATAAAGTCGTTAATATACTTATAAAGGATCTTAAGCTAGTCTTCTCTTAACAGGTAAATTTTAAACTTTTATAGTTATTTATTATTTTTAAGCTTAATCTCGTAATCCTATAGTTAGTATAGTAGAAGAGAATCCTTAAGTAATTCCTCTATAAAAAGTTTTGTAAATTCCTAGTACTTATAGGGAATTTTAAATACTATCCTATCCTCCTTTATCTAGAGACAATAGTAGTATACTACTTTAACGTATATAGGCCTTTTCTATAAAGGTCTTTTCTTCCGTACTCTAGGGCGTATCCTAGCCTATACGGGATATTGCTAGTCCGGGAAGCTAAGTATAAGCTTTCCCTAGTTAATATATAGGTTATAAAGTTAGAGCTATAGTAGACCTAAGATTAAGTCTAAGTCTCTAATATTTATAATATTAAGAATAATTCTCTCCTTCCTACCTTATATAGATAAGGTTACGTCTACTTTATAAATTACTATACCTCTATTAGAGTCGACGGGACTTCTATTAGTAATTATTAGAGAATATAGGTACCTTTTTAACTATAGAGGTATTACCTATTTTTTTACTAAGTATTTACTTAGAAGATTTCTATTAGCGCCTATATTAATAAAGGCCTATACTAGTACGTCGTCGATCTTTACTTCGACTAGTATTTTAGGTATTCTAAGGTTATATAAGAAATAAGGCGCTTATTTAGGAATTAATAGAGGCCTCTCTACTATTAATCCTCCTTGTTTCCTGAATATTTATACTATTTACCTACTTACTTTAACTAACTATAATATCTAATATAGTAGTATTACGCGGAGGCTATAGCTCGAGTAATATAGTAGGGTTGGGATTGGCTATCCCACATAGAAGTAATAAAGTAGTCGGGTGACAATATCGTATTATATAAGTGAAGTAAAGCTTATAAGATATAAGAGTTATAAATTATACTAAGTAACTAAAGTAATAGCAAAGTAACTAAAGAGTAGAACTACGAGACCTTTAAGGGAGCAAAGTCTCGTCTATATATAGAGATCCTATCCCGAGGCTCGCGAGGTTCGTTTTGTAAGAATAAGCCGAATAAGCTACTAAAGGTTTAATAGGCTTATTTGTCGGTATTAAGCCAAATAATCCCCTTACGTGACCTAAATCACGTCTACTTATTAATTGGTTCCTAGAGTAGACCGTGCGTAATATAGCCCTCCCTCTTAGTAAGCTAGTTCTATAGTAATTACTTAAGTAGTAATAAAACCCCGCGCCCCGAAATTAAAGATAACTTCGAAAGCTTCTACTAAACGCAAACGAACTGTTAACGAAATATAAAAATACGGTTAACCCGTAATATTCTCCTATTAACGTTATTTCGAGAATAATTTTACCTATATTATTATACCGTCCCAAAAATTAACGAAGTACGTATCGTGTACGAGGTTAGGAAAACCTTATATAGAGGTATCGTAGTCGTCCCTAGATAAAACTAGGGAATAAAAATAAAAATAAATTTTAGAGGATAAGGAAAAGTTATCGTTAGTAAATACTAAGGTAATAAAAATAATAGCGGAGGTTATCCGACGGTAGTAAGAGTAGTCGGAACTCCTTACCTAGATCGAGCGGAATAAAAAGGTTCTACTACTAGCTTACAAGAGAGCGTAGGCGAAGACTATCTATCTAATCGAGGAGTTAGAAGAGGAGGAGAAAGACGAAAGGGAGCGGAAGCGGAAAAGAGGTAAGGTAGTTAGCCCTAAGCCTTCCGACTTCGTGTCCTTATTTTCCTCTAGTTTAGGGATAGTAGACTAGACTACTCTAGATTTACCTAATAGTAATCTTTTAGAGCTTAGAGAGAGTTTAATAAGTATAATATAGGTTCCTATATATTTTCTAAGGTAGGGTACCCTTTCTACTTAACGAGATATTTATACTAACGTCTAACTATAGTATAGTTAACTATCTTTTTAACTTTATATTCTAGCTCGAGTCGGTCTCCTTAGAGTTCGGTTTAGTAATCTAGAGGGGCGTCCTTATCTACTAGCTTAAGTAAAGAGATATAGAATATCGGGTATACTCGTATTCCTTTTAGTAGCTTAAGTTTATAATTAATAGCTCCCTTAACTTCTTCGATCTTAAATACTCTAAGTTTCCGGAAATCAAGTTTTTCGCTAGGTCGCTTTATCTTAATATTGCGTCGCTAAAGGTAAACTTTATCCCCCTTCCTAAGAATAGGTCCCTCTATTCTTTTCTAATTTACACGCAATACCATACGCATATTTAGGAAGGTAATATCGTTTTTTAGTTATTTATAAAGTTTGCTTATCTCCAATATATATACTATTACTTTAGTAGGTAATATTTATTATCCCTTAATATCGAATTAGGGTTTACGTCTATAATTAGCAAAGAATAGTGACATCTTGATTGTATCTTAAATAGTTATATTATATACGAATGCTATAAGTAGTAGTAGCGATACCTAGTTACTTTAATCGTCGTCGATATAAATGCGCAAATATTATTTAAGTATCTGATTTATTCTTTCCGTTTATCTATCCGTTTATGGGTAATAAGCTGTTAATAAGCTTCTTCTAACCTTTAATATTTTATATAACTCCTCCTAGAAGTGTGATGTGAATAGACTATCTCTATCTAAAATAATATTATTAGGTATGCTGTGCTTACTTACGACGTCTCGTACGAATACTCCTATAAGGTATCGTATATCGTATCGTTTAGGAAGTAGTATAAAGATCGTATATTTTATTAAACGATCTACTATAACTATAATATATTCGTACTGAACATTATCTAAGTTAAGAGAAGGTGGTAATAGTCTAATAAAATCTATCGAGATGGTTTTCCACGTACCGTCGGGTGCCTTATTAGGTTAGAGAAGTCCGTAAGGTTTATATCTCTCGTATTTAGCTTTCTTATAGAGAATATACTTCCTAATTTCTTTAAATACCTCCTATCTTATTCGTGGGAAGTAAAAGGTATTTTAGAGTCGAGAAAGGATAATCTCCGGCCGGTAATAACCGTTAAGTGGAGATTCATGTTATTATATAATATAACGTTTTCTAAGGCTTACGGGAAGATATACGAGATTATTAAAGAGGAATAATCCGTCTTTAATACTAGTATTCTAGTCCGCTGTTAGTAGGTAGTTTTAGATATATAGGTCCTTTTATTAAGCGTCTTTTACCTCTTACTAGTAAGAAGGTTTTCTAGACTAAAGCGATAAGACTTAGTATATAAGTATATCACCTTCTTATCGGAATAAGGCGCGTTCGACTTTCTCTTTTTCTCCCGCTATAAAGTCTTCTCGTCGACTTAATACATCGGCGTTTACGTTTTCCTTTCCTTTCTTATATAGGATTTGGAAGTTATAAGATAATAGCTCTTCTAACCATCTTAATTACCGTCGATTTAATTCCTTTATAGTTGTGAAATTCCTTAGGTTTTTATGGTCGGAATATACCGTTATCTTATATCTTGCTCCTTTAAGATAATACTTCTAGTATTTAAAGGTATTAACTATTGCTATAAGTTCTTTATCTAATATAGAGTAGTTAATTTCTACTTTAAGGAATTTTCGTATATAATAAGCTGCTAGTCTTAGCTTCCTACTTAAATCGGGTTAGCTAAGGTATGCTCCGAGTACTCGATCGGATACGTCCGCCTCTACTATAGCTAGCTTTTCTAGGTCAAATAATTGCAGAATCGGTGGCGTCGTTAGCTATTCTTTAAGTAACTTAAAGGCCTTTTAAGCTTACTTATTCTATTCGAAGGTAATCCCCTTCTTCGTTAATCCCGTAAGGGGTTCTATAATTTCGGAGAAGCGTTTAATAAATTGTCGGTAGTAATTCGCGAAAGTATAGAATAACTATACTCCTTTAACGTTTATAGGTACTAGCTAATCGCGTACTTTCTTATAAATACCTAGGTCTACCTTAAGACCGGCTACCGAGATAAAACATCTAACGAACTTGATTCATTACTAGTAGAACTCGCTTTTTAATAGTTTTAGCCGTAGGTTATATTTCTTTAGTGCGCGTAGGACGGTCCGAACGTATTTAACGTACTCTTCGAACGTTTATGAGTAAACTAAAATATTATCTATATAAATAGATATAAACTTATCTAAGTACTTGCGAAGTATATTATTTATATAGGCTTATAGCGTCGTAGGGGCGTTTATTAAGCTAAAGGGTATAATAAGGTATTCGTAGTACCTAAGACGAGAGCGAAATGCTATTTTCTACTCATTACCTTCCTTAATCCTAATTCGATAAAAAGTAGTAGGAATATCAAATTTCGTAAACTATCTAGCTCTATAGAGTCTATCCCTTAACTCCTAGATTAAAGGTAGCGTGTACGTATTCTTTTCTAAAATCTTATTTAGATATCTATAATCGATATATAATTATTATAAACTATCGGGTTTAGGTATAAAGAATATTAGATATCCTACGGGTAACGTAGATTCCCGTATAAACCCCTTCTTCGTAAAATTATTAATATATTCACGAAGGGCTTCGAGCTGGTCCTCTTGCAGAGGGTAGATTTTAAACTTTTTCGGTTATTTATTCTTCTTTAGCTTTATCTCGTAATCCTATAGTTAGTATAGCGGAAGCGAATCCCTAAGCGATTCCTCTTTAAAAAGTTCCGCGAATTCCTAGTACTTATAGGGAATTCGGAATACTAACCTATCCTCCTCTATCTAGAGACGATAGTAGTAAGCTACTTTAACGTATATAGGCCTTTTCTATAAAGGTCTTTTCCTCTATACTCTAGGGCGCATCCTAGCCTATATAGGATATCTTTAGTCTAGGAAACTAAGCGTAAGTTTTCCCTAATTGATATACGGATTATGAAGTTAAAGCTATAGTAGACCTAAGATTAAATCCGAGTCTCTAATATTCGTAACGTTAAGAACTATTCTCTCCTTTCTACCCTATATAGATAGGGTAACGTCTACTTTATAAATTACTATACCTCTATTAGAGTCAACTAGTCTTCTATTAGCGATCGTTAGGGAATATAGATACCTTTTCGACTGTAGAGGTATTACCCATTCATTCGCTAAGTATTCGCTTAGAAGATTCCTATCGGCGCCTAAGTCGATAAAGGCCTATGCTAGTACATCGTCGATCTTTACCTCGACTAGTATTTTAGGTATTCTAAGGTTATTTAAGAAATGAGGCGCTTGTTTAGGATTCAACAGAGGCCTCTCTACTATTAATCCTCCTCGTTATTACGCACGGTCTGCTCTAGGAACCAATTAATAAGTAGACGTGATTCAGGTTATATAAGGGGATTATTTAGCTTAATACCGACAAATGAGCCTATTAAACCTTTAGTAGCTTATTCGGCTTATTCTTATAAAACGAACCTCGCGAGCCTTAGGATGGGATCTCTATATATAGACGAGACTTTACTCCCTTAAAGGTCTCGTAGTTCTACTCTTTAGTTACTTCGCTATTACTTTAGTTACTTAGTATAATTTACGACTTTTATATCTTATAAGCTTCGCTTTACTTATATAATATAATATTATTACCCGACTACTTTATTACTTCTATATAGGATAGCTAATCCTAACCCTACTATATTACTCGAGCTATAGCCTCCGCGTAATATAGTAGAACTACCGCTCTATATAGTAGTATCGAAAGAAAGTAGTCTATATCTATAGTTTCGTTAGGAAGTTAGGGAAAACGAAAAGACTCGATACCTCTATTACCTCTAGCTCGAGAGTAACGCATCGAGGAATCGGAATCCGAAAGTAAAGAAGAATTAGGATCTAATTAAGAAGAAATAGTACCTTAAGTTACACTAAGCTCTTTAGGAAGGGTCGAGACCTATAACGATAGAAATAAAGCTAAAGTTAACCCACCTAAGATATTTAGGGGCGAGCGCGGAAAGCTTAAGATATTCCTTACCTAATATAACCTTTATATATACTAGAATATCTCTAAGTTTACTACTTAGGAGAAAAGAGTTATATTCGCTATTAGTTATATAAGAGGAACGGCTTACGCATTATTTAAGGACCGCCTTAATAAATATCTCGAGGACCCTATCGGTTTAGTATACCGACGAATCTTTCTCTCTTACGACGAGTTTATAAGGGAATTGCGAATGACCTTTAGAAACGTCGACGAGAAAAGAATTACCGAACGGGAGATTAAGGCTTTACGATAGTATACCTTAGTAGCGGACTATTCCGCACACTTCTAGCGTATTACTACATACCTTAATTAGGGAAGTAAGGCTCTACTTAGTCGATACTATAATAGTCTTAAGGAAGATATTAAAGACGAAATTAGTAGGAAAGAAGATTAGCCTTAGGACCTATACTCGATAATTAAAACGTTAATTAAAATCGATAACCGCCTATTCGAAAGAAAACTTTAGAAAAAGGGAGTTAGTTCTTATCGAGGAAATGGAAATAATAACCGCGCAAATACCGGGGTTTAATAAGTTAATCTATATAGACCCTAACTAATAGAGCTTAATAAGATCTAAAGCGCTCCTAGAGGATTTAAAAAAGGTATAGGTCGGAAAGGGAAATACTATAACTATAGAAAACCGGGATACTACGTAAATAAGTGTTGGTAACTAAAAAAGGATAATAGCGGACGTTTCGCAAATTAGGGTTAACGATTTAGAAACTCTCCTATAGGCTTAGGACATCTTAACTTAATCTAGTCTAAGGACGTAGTACTAAGTTATAATATCCTTAGTTAGATAGCTTGCTATAACGACAGCTATAAAATATATCTCTCTAAGAAAGAAGGATTAGGTTACTACCCTAGCGGACGAGGAACTTATAATACTACTAGTATACCACGAGGACACCTTGCGGCAATAAGCTCTTTATTAGGGTTACCTAGGGTATATTATAAACACCTCGGTTTACTAGAACCGGAGTATAGTCTAAATTAGACTAGAGTTAGTAATACTATATCCTTAGTTAAACTTATTAGTACTTGTCCAACGGTTAGAGACGATCCGGAATATAATCTCTACTAGATAATACCTAAGAACTAGTATATAGTTATAGAATGTCCCCTTTAGGAACATAAAAACTAGAAAGATCTAGGAGAAGTCGATTGGATTTTTCACCCCTACTATAAGGAAGAAATTAATATAATAATAAGACGTAAGATTATAAAAATAAAAGATATTTAAAGTAATAAGGATTACGTCTACTATAGGTATATACCCGTAAGTTATTACTTAAGCAACGAATGCCAGCTCCCGTAGTATTAAATACTTTAGGAAATATAGAGGGCATTAACATCACTTATTAACGACGACGAATATAACGGGGATTCGTCCTCGCTAGAAAGCTCTAAGGAGTCTAGTAAAGATAAGGAAGTAGATCTAGAATTCTTAACCTTCCGGGTTAATCGCTTTATTCGGGACGTTATACGAGTAATTAATTAGGATTATAATTAATATAGGGACCTTCATCTAGATACTTGTATTAACTTTACCTACCTATACTATCCGAATAGGATAAAGAACCTTCGACACTTTATCCGACGATTAGATATCGTAGTCAATACGAAATAAGCAGGTAAATAGTATAAGTATTTAGGAAACGAGGAGGATTAATAGTAGAGAGGCCTCTGTTAAATCCTAAACAAGCGCCTCATTTCTTAAATAACCTTAGAATACCTAAAATACTAGTTAAGGTAAAGATCGACGATATACTAGTATGGGCCTTTATTGACTTAGGCGCCGATAGGAATCTTCTAAGCGAACACTTAGCGAATGAATAGGTAATACCTCTACGGTCGAAAAGGTATCTATATTCCCTAACGATCGCTAATAGAAGACTAGTTAACTCTAATAGAGGTATAGTAATTTATAAAGCAGACGTTACCCTATCTATATAGGGTAGAAAGGAGAGAATAGTTCTTAACGTTACGAATATTAGAGACTCGGATTTAATCTTAGGTCTACTATAGCTTTAACTTTATAATCCGTATATCGATTAGGGAAAACTTACGCTTAGTTTCCTAGACTAAAGATATGCTGTATAGGCTAGGATGCGCCCTAGAGTATAGAGGAAAAGACCTTTACGGAAAAGGCCTATATACGTTAAAGTAGCTTACTACTATCGTCTCTAGATAGAGGAGGATAGGTTAGTATTCCGAATTCCCTATAAGTACTAGGAATTCGCGGAACTTTTTAAAGAGGAATCGCTTAGGGATTCGCTTCCGCTATACTAACTATAGGATTATAAGATAAAGCTAAAGAAGAATAAATAACTGAAAAAGTTTAAAATCTACCCTCTGCAAGAGGACTAGCTCGAAGCCCTTTGTAAATATATTAATAATTTTACGAAGAAGGGGTTTATACGGGAATCTACGTTACCCGCAGGATATTTAATATTCTTTATACCTAAACCTAATAGTTTACAACGATTGTATATCGATTATAGACATCTAAATAAGATTTTAGAAAAGAATACGTATACGCTACCTTTAATCTAGGAGTTAAGGGATAGACTCTATAGAGCTAGATAGTTTACGAAATTCGATATTCCTGCTACTTTTTATCGAATTAGGATTAAGGAAGGCGATAAGTGGAAAATAGTATTTCGCTCTCGTCTTAGGTACTACGAATACCTTATTATACCCTTTAGCTTAATAAACGCCCCTATAACGCTATAAGCCTATATAAATAATATACTTCGCGAGTACTTAGACAAGTTTATATCTATTTATATAGATAATATTTTAGTTTACTTACGAACGTTCGAAGAGCACGTTAAATACGTTCAGACCGTCCTACGTGTACTAAAGAAATATAACCTACGGCTAAAACTATTAAAAAGCGAGTTCTACTAGTAACAAATTAAGTTTATTGGATATTTTATCTTAGTAGCCGGTCTTAAGGTAGACCTAGGTATTTATAAGAAAGTACGCGATTAGCTAGTACCTACGAACGTTAAAGGAGTATAGTTATTCTACGCTTTTGCGAATTACTACCGATAATTTATTAAACGCTTCTCCGAAATTGTAGAACCCCTTACGGGATTAATAAAGAAGGGGATTACCTTCGAATAGAATAAGTAAGCTTAAAAGGCCTTTAGGTTACTTAAAGAACGGCTAACGACGCTACCGATTCTGCAATTATTTAACCTAGAAAAGCTAGCTATAGTAGAGGCGGATGTATCTAATCGAGTACTCGGAGTATACCTTAGCTAACCCGATTTAAGTAGGAAGCTAAGACTAGTAGCTTATTATATACGAAAATTCCTTAAAGTAGAAATTAACTACTCTATATTAGACAAAGAACTTATAGTAATAGTTAATACCTTTAAATACTAGAAGTATTATCTTAAAGGAGTAAGATATAAGATAACGGTATATTCCGACTATAAAAACCTAAGGAATTTCATAACTATAAAGGAATTAAATCGACGGTAATTAAGATAGTTAGAAGAGCTATTATCTTATAACTTCCAAATCCTATATAAGAAAGGAAAGGAAAACGTAAACGCCAATATATTAAGTCGACGAGAAGACTTTATAGCGGGAGAAAAAGAGAAAGTTAAACGCGCCTTATTCCGATAAGAAGGTAATATACTTATATACTAAGTCTTATCGCTTTAGTCTAGAAAACCTTCTTACTAGTAAGAGGTAAAAGACGCTTAATAAAAGGACCTATATATCTAAAACTACCTACTAACAGCGGACCAGAATACTAGTATTAAAGACGGATTATTCCTCTTTAATAATCTCGTATATCTTCCCGTAAGCCTTAGAAAACGTTATATTATATAACAATATGAATCTCCACTTAACGGTTATTGCCGGCTGGAGATTATTCTTTCTCGACTCTAAAATACCTTTTACTTCCCACGAATAAGATAGGAGGTATTTAAAGAAATTAGGAAGTATATTCTCTATAAGAAAGCTAAATACGAGAGATATAAACCTTACGGACTTCTCCAACCTAATAAGGTACCCGACGGTACGTGGAAAACCATCTTAATAGATTTTATTAGACTATTACCACCTTCTCTCAACTTAGATAATATTTGGTACGAATATATTATAGTTATAGTAGATCGTTTAATAAAATACACGATCTTTATACTACTTCCTAAACGATACGATATACGATACCTTACAGGAGTATTCGTACGAGACGTTATAAGTAAGTATAGTATACCTAATAATATTATTTCAGATAGAGATAGTCTATTTATATCACACTTCTAGGAGGAGTTATATAAAATATTAAAGGTTAGAAGAAGCTTATTAATAGCTTATTACCTATAAACGGATAGACAAACGGAAAGAATAAATTAGATACTTAAATAATATTTGCGTATTTATATCGACGATAATTAAAGTAACTAGGTATCGCTACTACTACTTACAGTATTCGTATATAATATAACTATTTAAGATACAATCAAGATGTCACTATTCTTTGCTAATTATAGACGTAAACCCTAATTCGATATTAAGGGATAATAAATATTACCTACTAAAGTAATAGTATATATATTGGAGATAAGCAAACTTTATAAATAACTAAAAAACGATATTACCTTCCTAAATATGCGTATGGTATTGCGTGTAAATTAGAAAAGAATAGAGGGACCTATTCTTAGGAAGGGGGATAAAGTTTACCTTTAGCGACGCAATATTAAGATAAAGCGACCTAGCGAAAAACTTGATTTCCGGAAACTTAGAGTATTTAAGATCGAAGAAGTTAAGGGAGCTATTAATTATAAACTTAAGCTACTAAAAGGAATACGAGTATACCCGATATTCTATATCTCTTTACTTAAGCTAGTAGATAAAGACGCCCCTCTAGATTACTAAACCGAACTCTAAGGAGACCGACTCGAGCTAGAATATAAAGTCGAAAAGATAGTTAACTATACTATAGTTAGATATTAGTATAAATATCTCGTTAAGTAGAAAGGGTACCCTACCTTAGAAAATATATAGGAACCTATATTATACTTATCGAACTCTCTTTAAGCTCTAAAAGATTACTATCGGGTAAATCTAGAGTAGTCTAGTCTACTATCCCTAAACTAGAGGAAAATAAGGATACGAAGTCGGAAGGCTTAGGGCTAACTACCTTACCTCTTTTCCGCTTCCGCTCCCTTTCGTCTTTCTCCTCCTCTTCTAACTCCTCGATTAGATAGATAGTCTTCGCCTACGCTCTCTCGTAAGCTAGTAGTAGAACCTTTTTATTCCGCTCGATCTAGGTAAGGAGTTCCGACTACTCTTACTACCGTCGGATAACCTCCGCTATTATTTTTATTACCTTAGTATTTACTAACGATAACTTTTCCTTATCCTCTAAAATTTATTTTTATTTTTATTCCCTAGTTTTATCTAGGGATAACTACGATACCTCTATATAAGGTTTTCCTAACCTCGTATACGATACGTACTTCGTTGATTTTCGGGACGGTATAATAATATAGGTAAAATTATTCTCGAAATAACGTTAATAGGAGAATATTACGGGTTAACCGTATTTTTGTATTTTATTAATAGTTCGTTTACGTTTAGTAGAAGCTTTCAAAGTTATCTTTAATTTTAGGGCGCGGGGTTTTATTACTACTTAAGTAATTACTATAGGACTAGCTTACTAAGAGGGAGGGCTATATTACGTACGGTCTACTCTAGGAACTAATTAATAAGTAGACGTAATTCAGGTCACGTAAGGGGATCATTTAGCTTAATACCGATAAATAAGCCTATTAAACCTTTAGTAGCTTATTCGGCTTATTCTTATAAAACGAACCTTACGAGCCTTAGGATAGGATCTCTATATATAGACGAGACTTTGCTCCCTTAAAGGTCTCGTAGTTCTACTCTTTAGTTACTTCGCTATTACTTTAGTTATTTAGTATAATTTACGACTCTTATATCTTACAAGCTTCGCTTTACTTATATAATATAATATTATTACCCGACTACTTTATTACTTCTATATAGGATAGCCAATCCCAACCCTACTATATTACTCGAGCTATAGCCTCCGCGTAACACTCGTTTCCCGAATACTTATACTATTTACCTACTTGTTTCGTATTAACTACGATATCTAATCGTCGGATAAAGTGTCGAAGGTTCTTTATCCTATTCGGATAGTATAGGTAGGTGAAGTTAATACAAGTATCTAGATAAAGGTCCCTATATTAATTATAATCCTAATCGATTACTCGTGTAACGTCCCGAATAAAGTAATTAACCTAGAAGGTTAAGAATTCTGGATCTACTTCCTCGTCTTTACTAGACTCCTTAGAGCTTTCTAGCGAGGACGAATCCCCGTTATATTCGTCGTCGATAATAAGTGATATTAATGCCCTCTATATTTCCTAAAGTATTTAATACTGTAGGAGCTGGTATTCGTTACTTAAGTAATAACTTACGGGTATATACCTATAGTAGACGTAATCCTTATTACTTTAAATATCTTTTATTTTTATAATCTTACGTCTTATTGTTATATTAATTTCTTCCTTATAGTAGGGGTGAAAAATCCAATTAACTTCTCCTAGATCTTTCTAGTTTCTATATTCCTAAAGGGGATATTCTATAACTATGCACCAGTTCTTAGGTATTATCTAGTAGAGATTATATTCCGGATCGTCTCTAACCGTTGGATAAGTGCTAATAAGTTTAACTAAGGATATAGTATTACTAACTCTAGTCTAATTCGGACTATACTCTAGTTCTAGTAAACCGAGGTGTTTATAATATACCCTAGGTAACCCTAATAAAGAGCTTATTGCCGCAAGGTATCCTCGTGGTATACTAGTAGTATTATAAGTTCCTCGTCCGCTAGGGTAGTAACCTAATCCTTCTTTCTTAGAGAGATATATTTTATAGCTATCGTTATAGTAAGCTATCTAACTAAGGATATTATAACTCGGTACTACGTCCTTAGACTAGATTAAGTTAAGATGTCCTAAGCCTATAGGAGAGTTTCTAAATTATTAACCCTAATTTGCGAAACGTCTGCTATTATCCTTTTTTAGTTACCGACACTTATTTGCGTAGTATCCCGGTTTTCTATAGTTATAGCATTTCCCTTTCCGACCTATACCTTTTTTAAATCCTCTAGGAGCGCTTTAGATCTTATTAAGCTCTATTAGTTAGGGTCTATATAGATAAACTCGTCGAACCCCGGTATTCGCGCGGTTATTGTTCCCATTTCCTCGATAAGAACTAACTCCCTTTTTCTAAAGTTTTCTTTCGAACAGGCGGTTATTAATTTTAATTAACGTTTTAATTATCGAGTATAGGTCCTAAGGCTAATCTTCTTTCCTACTAATTTCGTCTTTAATATCTTCCTTAAGACTATTATAGTATCGACTAAGCAGAGCCTTACTTCCCTAATTAAGGTATGCAGTAATATACTAGAAGTGTACGGAATAGTCCGCTACTAAGGTATACTATCGTAAAGCCTTAATCTCCCGTTCGGTAATTCTTTTCTCGTCGACGTTTCCGAAGGTTATTCGCAATTCCCTTATAAACTCGTCGTAAGAGAGAAAGATTCGTCGGTATACTAAACCGATAGGGTCCTCGAGATATTTATTAAGGCGGTCCTTAAATAATACGTAAGCCGTTCCTCTTATATAACTAATAGCGAATATAACTCTTTTCTCCTAAGTAGTAAACTTAGAGATATTCTAGTATATATAAAGGTTATATTAGGTAAGGAATGTCTTAAGCTTTCCGCGCTCGCCCCTAAATATCTCGGGTAGGTTGACTTTAGCTTTATTTCTATCGTTATAGGTCTCAACCCTTCCTAAAGAGCTTAGTATAACTTAAGGTACTATTTCTTCTTAATTAGATCCTAATTCTTCTTTACTTTCGGATTCCGATTCCTCGATACGTTACTCTCGAGCTGGAGGTAATAGAGGTATTAAGTCTTTTCGTTTTCCCTAACTTCCTAATAAAACCGTGGATATAGACTACTTTCTTTCGATACTACTATATAGAGCGGTAGTTCTACTATATTACGCAGAGGCTATGGCTCGAGTAATATAGTAGGGTTAGGATTGGCTATCCTATACAGAAGTAATAAAGTAGTCGGGTGATAATATTATATTATATAAGTAAAGCGAAGCTTATAAGATATAAGAGTCGTGAATTATACTAAGTAACTAAAGTAATAGCGAAGTAACTAAAGAGTAGAACTACCAGACCTTTAAGGGAGTAAAGTCTCGTCTATATATAGAGATCCTATCCTGAGGCTCGCGAGGTTCGTTTTATAAGAATGAGCCGAATAAGCTACCAAAGGTTTAATAGGCTTATTTGTCGGTATTGAGCCAAATAATCCCCTCACGTGACCTGAATCACGTCTACTTATTAATTAGTTCCTAGAGCAGACCGTGCGTAACAAGTAGAGACTACTATATAATAAGATAGAATGGTATAGATTATATAATATAGGTATTATAGGTACTTGGCGGAGGTATATCTATTACTATAGGGCGATAAGGAATATAGATACCTAAGGAGACCTAAGAGAAGACCTCGATACTTAATAGACACTTAAAGATATTATCTTTAAGATAGATATAGATAATACGTCTTATAAGATTATTAGATCTTCTACTATAGTATTGATAATACTATTTATACCTATTATTATATACTCTCTTTTACCTTTAGATAATACCTTTAGGCTTTTATTCTATCTTTATAATCCCGAATCGTCTTATCTAATCTTCCTTCTATACGTATACTATCTAATAATATTAGACTTAGGATAGCTAGTAATAATACCTTAATATTATTAATTGCGCTTAACTACTATATTTCTTTAGTACGGCTAATATAGATTACTTGCTAATAAACTATAGGTTTATTATATTAGCTTAGTATATATTACGGAAAGGTTTACTTACAATATAGACGATATTATTATAACGACTTTATACTATTATAGTATTACTAGATCTTAATATTATAGCCTTATTACGGTATTTACTACTCTTAGCCTTATTACGGCGCCCTTTATAGCCTTACTACGTCGATACTATCTATTACCTTATTATAGTTATACTAATACTACCTTAAAGCCTTATTATAGCGGCGAGATATTTTAGCCTTATTACGGCGACCTTATATTAAAGCCTTATTACGGTAATAATACCTTTATAGCCTTATTACGGTAGTATTATTATATAACCTTATTATAGTATATATACGACTTACTATAGTTATCTATATAGAGCGTATATAGCTTACTATAGGTAGCTCGACTATATAGCTTTCTATAGCTATCTAACTACTTACTTACCTTACTACGGTATATATATACTACGACTTACTATAGTTACCTCGGCTTACTATAGCTAACTCTATATACTAAATTACTACTATAGTATATCTAATAGTAATATTAGATATATATTATTTAGTTAATCTATCTAGATTACCAAGATTACTGTAGAGGCTATAACGTAGAGAATATACCTTATTCTAAGGTTAACGTAGTACTAATACCGCGAAGGCTAAGGTACGAATAAAGGAACTCGTATATATAGAATATTAACGGGACGATCTTTAGAATAGTAGATAATAGTATATCTACGCGGCGCGTATACCTCGACCTCCTACTATTATAAACCTAATAAAAATAAATAACTACTTATTCTTAGAAGACGGACGTAATATATCTAGCCTAGTTTAGTATATACTTGTCTATATAATCCTAGAATCTCTTATACTTACCTAATTAGCTTTAAGACTACTATAATATTAGTATCTAGTCTATTTAGAAAACAACTACGATACTAAGAATAACTATACCTAATCTTACCTTAAAACCTAATCTAAAAATATTAGAAAAATAACTAATACTATACTACTAATTAATACGTGGGCCCTATAAGAGCTATAACCTACTATTACTAGTAAGACTAATATTAGCGCGGCTAAGAATACTCCTAATTTAAGAGCTTTTAAAGAGTATTATATAGCTTTAGATAGTAACTATACTACTACTAGTAGTAGACTATCTAGGGGTAACTTTATCTCTATATATTAATATTAGTTTACTATAGCTAAAGTAGTAGAGATAATACGAAGTACTACTAATCTTAGTAGTACTATAAGTACTATACGCTACGATTCTAGGAACCTTACTCTTCCTTATAGATATATCTTTAATAGTAAGAATATATTAGGCTTCTTAGCTAGACTTAAAGAATAATACGAAGTCTTTAAGATCTCCTATAATACCTATAAGTAGGGTCCCTAATAGGGCGGGTTAAAACCGACAGGTTCTAGATTGGGCCGGGGCGGGGCGGTATTTCGGGGCGGTTTATATACGATAAGAAAAGACTAGACTAGACCGTAAAACTAGCTTAACCCGCCCTAGTTAAATAGATTAGGTCTACGTAATTTAGAATATAGTACGTAATTACGCTAAAGTATTAGTTAACGATAATAAAGAAGAGATAAGAAATTTATCTAAGTACGTATAATATCTAGTCGTTCTCTAGTAGTTAAAATTTATTAGAAAATAATAAAATTAATTCTATAGACTATCTAGCTACTACCCTCTCCTTCGCTTTCCTCCTATATAACTCCCTTATAGGCTAAATACTTTAAGGAGAAAGACTATCCTACGTCTACTCTTCTATATCTTTAATACTTTATAATAATATTCTACTTAACCTTAATACCCTAGAGCTAGATTTACGTACGAGTATACTATCTCTAGAAAATAGCAATATTATAAGCCTATTTCTACTAAGACTACGCTTAATACTACGTCGTTTACGACCGTACGGTATAAGTCTAGATATATAGTAAAGCTAATTAGATAATAATCCCTCTTTATTAAGAAATAATCTACCTTTAGCGTTAATAGCTCTAATACGCTCCCGCTCCCGTTTATTAGAAGAATTTTTAGTATAGGAAGAAGATTTATTACTAGGATCTATATTATCCTCTTTATTACTAATATTAATACGAGTAAGCTCCTTAACTATATCGTCGAATAATTCTTTTATTACTACTTGCTCTTCTTTAAGCTACTCTAGGTCGACTTTCTCCGCCCTTACGTTAATATTATAGTAATCTTTGAGGGCGTACTTTAAGTCTACTTAGTTTATATAATTATATACTATAAGAGTACTTAGTATCCTAGCTCTATACGTCTTATTATTCGTATTAAAATTACTTACGATACTAAACTCGCGCTCGATACTAACTCTAGCGGCCTAAATTGAAAAGACGTTAAGTACGACGCTAGTAATACGTAGAAAGCAATATTAAATTATTTTCTATTACTTAAAAGGATAGCTAAGATTAGGCCCTACGTAATTAACTTAAAGTTAGTTACGGATAGGTTAATAGCGTTTAAGTATAAGATACTAGCGACTAGTAGAAAAATACTAGAAGACTACTAGAAGACTACTAAAAGACTACTAGAAGACTACTAGAAGACTACTAGAAGACTACTAGAAGACTACTAGAAGACTACTAGAAGACTACTAGAAGACTACTAGAAGACTACTAGAAGACTACTAGAAGACTACTAGAAAGCCTATAAAGCGCTAGAATAAGGGAATTACTTACTCTATATACGCTAATCTTAAAACTCTTTCTCTATATTAGAAACCTATATCTCCTCGCTTCGTAACGATATCCTAGATATATTAAATCTTATTCTTAGCCTATCTAGTATAGTATTAAGGTTAATAGTTTTACGCTATAGCTATATAGGAAGCTCCGACCGACGATTTTACGGACCTAAATTAGTATAATTACAATTGTATAACTCCTTAAGCTCTACCTAGTAGTAGTTTTCCTAATTAATTTCGCCCTCTCTAGTTCTCTATTTATTACGTAGGAACGAGATTACTTTATTACGTAGATCGAGGTATATTATAATACTATAGTAGTAGCTAGCCTAGGTATCCGTAATACTATAGTAGTAGGTAAGAATCTTTATCCTACCCTTCTTATATACTCTACGAATCTCCTTCTTCTATTAACGTCTCTTACCTTCTAAGGCTTTTTTAATATCCTCTAGATAGTTAATAAGGCAATTATAGATATCGTAAACTTAGTAGATAGGTAGGTTTTTAGTCGCTCTAATTAGTTAAGTATAGACTATAAATAGGTAAAGAATTAAGATTATATACTTAACTTAACCCTATTTATCCTTAGATAGGTGTAGGTACCCTACTTATCCCTCTATAAATTGGGATACTAGAGCTTTAAGCTTCTAGAGCCAACTAATTATATAGAAAGTAGAATCCTATAAAGTCTTTATATCCTAGATATAGCGTAGAGTCTTTAGTAGCTCTTTAGGGCTATAAAGATCCTTAAACTAAGCTATTTAAATTCGTATAAAGTCTCTTAAGCGAGATTTACTTAAATTAATATAGATTATAATCTAACGTATCTTGGCGATAGTATATAGTAGCTATAGAGGGGAATTAGTATAGTTTAACTTTAATACTATTACTAGGATTATACTAGGATACTACTAGGATACTACCGAGATAATACTAAGATAATACTAGGATATTACTAGAATACTACTAGGGTACTACTAGGATACTACTAGAAGATAATACTTACTCCTCGTTTAATATTTATACGTATCTCTCCCCTCGCAAGTAAAATTTCGAGCTATATAGTATCCTCCTCCTAATTCTTAACTAATTTATCCCTCTTTAGCCTAATCCTAATATCCGAAAGAAGACTATTAGTACTAAGCTAGATAATATAAGAGATATATAGGTATATTACGATCTTATTTATAATATTATACTTACTACTTATATTAGTAACTACTAAGTTAATTGCGGTACTTAGCGTTTTATTATTACTCGCGTTATTAGTAGTAAAAGTAATAATTCTCTCGAATATACCGAATTTAATAAGCCGGTCTATTACACGGAGGCTATAGCTCGAGTAATATAGTAGAGTTAGGATTAGCTATCCTATATAGTAGTAATAAAGTAGTCTAGTAATAATATCGTATTATATAAGTAAAGCGAAGCTTACGAGATATAAGAGTCGTAAATTATACTAAGTAACTAAAGTAATAGTAAAGTAACTAAAGAGTAGAACTACGAGACTTTTAAGGGAGTAAAGTCTCGTCCTTATATAGAGATTCTATCCTAAAGCTTACGAGGCTTATTTCGTAAGAATAAACTAAATAAACTACTAAAGGTTTAATAGGCTTACCTACCGGTATTAAACTAAATAATCCCTTAAGTTTATTTAGTTTATTTACTAAGAATAATCCAAACGATCCCCTTACGTAATCTAAACCCTATCTACTTATTAATTAGTCTCGAAGTAGAATATATATAATATAGCCCTCCTTCTTAGTAAGCTAGTCCTATAGCGATTACTTAAGTAGTAATAAAACCCCGCGCCCCGAAGTTAAAGATAACTTTAAAAACTTCTACTAAACAAAAACGAACTATTAACAAAATATAAAAATACGGTTAACCCGTAATATTCTCTTATTAATGTTATTTCGAAAATAATTTTACCTATATTATTATACTATCCTAAAAGTTAACGAAATGCGTATTATATACGAGGTTAGAAAAACCTTATATAGAGGTATTATAGTTATCTCTAGATAAAACTAGGGAGTAAAAATAAAAATAAATTTTAGAGGATAAGGAAAAGTTATTACTAGCAAATACTAAGGTAATAAAAATAATAGTAGAGGTTATCTAGCGGTAGTAAGAGTAGTCGGAGCTCCTTACCTAGATCGAGCGGAATAAGAAGGTTCTACTACTAGCTTATAAGAGAGTATAGGTAAAGACTATTTACCTAATTAAGGAGTTAGAAGAGGAGGAGAAAGATAAAAGAGAGCGGAAGTAGAAAAGAGGTAAGGTAGTTAGCCCTAAGCCTTCCGACTTCGCGTCCTTATTTTCTCCTAGTTTAGGGATAGTAGACTAGACTACTCTAAATTTACCTAATAGTAATCCTTTAGAGCTTAAAGAGAGTTTAATAAGTACGATATAGGTTCCTAAGTATTTTCTAAGGTAGGGTAACCTTTCTACTTAACGAGGTATCTATACTAACGTCTAACTATAGCGTAATTAATAATTAACTTAACTTTATATTCCGGTTCGAGTTAGTTCCCTTAGAGTTCGGTTTTATAGTCTAGGGGGGTATCCTTATCTACCGGCTTAAGTAAAGAGATATAGAATACCGGGTATACTCGTATTCCCTTTAGTAGCTTAAGTTTATAATTAATAGTTCCCTTAACTTCTTTAATCTTAAACGCTCTAAGCTTCCGGAAATTAAGTTTCTTACTAGGTCGCTTTATTTTAATATTACGTCGCTAAAGGTAAACTCTATCCCCCTTCCTAAGAATAGGTCCCTCTATTCTTTTCTAATTTGCACGCAAAGCTATACGTATATTTAGAAAGGTAATATCGTTTTTTAGCTATTTATAAAGTTCGCTTATCTCCAATACCTATACTATTGCTTTAGTAGGTAATATCTATTATCCCTTAATATTAAATCGGGGTTCTCGTCTATAGTTGGCAAAGAATAGTAATATCTTAATTATATCTTAAATAGTTACGTTATATATAAATACTATAAGTAGTAGTAGCGATACCTAGTTACCTTAATCGTTATTAATATAAATACGTAAATATTATTCAAGTATCTGATTTATTCTTTCCGTTTATCTATCTATCTATAGGTAATAAGCTATTAATAAGCTTCTTCTAATTTTTAATATTTTATATAACTCTTCCTAGAAGTGTAATGTGAATAGACTATCCCTATCTAAAATAATATTATTAGGTATACCGTACTTACTTACGACGTCTCGTACGAATACTCCTATAAGGTATCATATATTATATCGTTTAGAAAGTAGTATAAAGATCGTATACTTTATTAAACGATCTACTATAACTATAATATATTCGTACTAGATATTATCTAAGTTAAGAGAGGGTAGTAATAGTCTAACGAAGTCTATTAAGATAGTCTTCTACGTACTATTAGGTGCCTTATTAGGTTGGAGAAGTCCGTAGGGTTTATACCTCTTATATTTAGCTTTCTTATAGAGAATATACTTCCTAACTTCCTTAAATACTTCCTATCGTATACGCGGGAAGTAGAAGGTATTTTAGAGTCGAGAAAGGATAATCCCTAGTTAGTAGTAACTATTAAGTAGAGATTCGTATTATCGTAGGATATAGCGTTTCCTAAGGCTTATAGGAAGATATACTAGGTTATTAAAGAGAAATAATCCGTCTTTAATACGGGTATTCTAATCCGCTAATTATAGGTAGCCTTAGATATATAGGTCCTTTTATTAAGCGTCTTTTACTTCTTACTAGTAAGAAGGTTTTCTAGACTAAAGTAATAAGACTTAGTATATAAGTATATTACCTTCTTATTAGAATAAAGTATATTTAACTTTCTCTTTTTCTCCTACTATAAAATCTTCTCGTCAACTTAATATATTAGCGTTTACGTTTTCCTTTCCTTTCTTATAAAGGATCTAGAAGTTATAAGATAATAGCTCTTCTAACTATCTTAATTATCGTCGATTTAATTCCTTCGTAGTTATAAAATTCCTTAAGTTCTTATAGTCGGAATATATAGTTATCTTATATTTTACTCCTTTAAGATAATACTTCTGATATTTAAAGGTATTAACTATTACTATAAGTTCTTTATCTAATATAGAGTAGTTAATTTCTACTTTAAGGAATTTTCGCGTATAGTAAGCTACTAGTCTTAGCTTTCTATTTAAATTAGGTTAGCTAATGTTATATACGTACTGCCTCGGGTATAGGGACCTGTAGTTATCACTGGCTCAGCGTGGCTTAGGGTATCCAACGTTATATAACTGATTATTTGTTCATAAATAAACGGCTAAGATATAAGCGATCATTTGTTTATAAGTAAACAGCTAAGATATAAGCGTTTATAATACTTATAATAAATAACATAATTAAGAAGGATTTCTTAGGATGGAATCTCTATATATAGACGAGACTTTGCTCCCTTAAAGGTCTCGTAGTTCTACTCTTTAGTTACTTTACTATTACTTTAGTTACTTAGTATAATTTACGACTCTTATATCTTATAAGCTTCGCTTCACTTATGTGATATAATATTATCGCCAGACTACTTTATTACTTCTATATAGGATAGCTAATCCTAACCCTACTATATTACTCGAGCTATAGCCTCCGCGTAATATAGTAGAACTACCGCTCTATATAGAGGTATAGATACGAAGTAGTCTATATCCACGGTTTCGTTAGGAAGTTAGGGAAAACGAAAAAACTCGATACCTCTACTACTTCTAACTCGAGAACAACGTATCGAGGAATCGGAATCCGAAAGTAAAGAAGAATTAGGATCCGATTAAGAAGAAATAGTACCTTAAGTTATACTAAGCTCTTTAGGACGGGTCGAGACCTATAACGATAGAAATAAAGCTAAAGTTAATCCACCCGAGATATTTAAGGGCGAGCGCGGAAAACTTAAGATATTCCTTACCTAATATAACCTTTATATATACTAGAATATCTCCGAGTTTACTACTTAGGAGAAAAGAGTTATGTTTACTATTAGTTATATAAGAGGAACGGCTTATATATTATTTAAGGACTGCCTTAATAAATATCTCGAGAACCCTATCGGTTTAATATACCGACGAATCTTTCTCTCTTACGACGAGTTTATAAGGGAATTGCGAATAACCTTTAGAAACGTCGACGAGAAAAGAATTACCGAGCGGGAAATTAAGGCTTTACGATAGTATACCTTAGTAGCGGATTATTCTATATACTTCTAGCGTATTACTATATACCTTAATTAGGGAAGTAAGGCTCTACTTAGTCGGTATTACGATAGTCTTAAGGAAGATATTAAAGATAAAATTAGTAGGAAAGAAGATTAGCCTTAGGACCTATATTCGATAATTAAAACGTTAATCAAGATCGATAACCGCCTATTCGAAAGAAAACTTTAAAGAAAGGGAGTTAGTTCTTATCGAGGAAATGGAAATAATAACTACGCAAATACCGGGGTTCGGCGAGTCGATCTATATAGACCTTAACTAATAGAGCTTAATAAGATCTAAAGCGCTCTAAGAGGATTTAAAAAAGGTATAGGTTAGAAAGGGAAATGCTATAACTATAGAAAACCGGGATACTACGCAAATAAGTGTCGGTAACTAAAAAAGGATAATAGCAGACGTTTCGTAAATTAGGGCTAATAATTTAGAAACCCTCTAACGGGCTTAGGATATCTCAACTTAATCTAGTCTAAAGAAGTAGCCAGACCACGATATCCTTAGTTAGATAGCTTGCTATAATAATAGCTATAAAACCTACCTCTCTAAGAAAGAAGGATTAGGTTACTACCCTAGCGGACGAGGAACTTATAATACTACTAGTATACTACGAGGGCACCTTGCGGCAATAAGCTCTTTACTAGGATTACCTAGGGTATATTATAAACACCTCGGTTTACTAGAACTAGAGTATAGTCTAAATTAGACTAGAATTAGTAATACTATATCCTTAGTTAAACTTATTAGTACTTATCTAACGGTTAGAGACGATCCGGAATATAATCTCTACTAGATACTACCTAAGAACTAGTATACAGTTATAGAATGTCCCCTTTAGAAACATAAAAACTAGAAAGATCTAGGAGAAGTTGATTAGATTTTTCACCCCTACTATAGGGAAGAAATTAATATAACAACGAGACGTGAGATTATAAAAATAAAAAATATTTAAAGTAATAAGGATTACGTCTACTATAGGTATATACCCGCAAGTTATTACTTAAGTAACGAATACCAGCTTCCGCAGTATTAAATACTTTAGGAAATATAGAGGGCATTGACATGATTTATTGACGACGACGAATATAATAAGGATTCGTCCTCGCCAGAAAGCTCTAAGGAGTCTAGTAAAGACGAGGGAGAAGATCTAGAATTATCAACCTTCCGGGTTAATTACTTTATTTGGGACGTTATATAAGTAATCGATTAGGATTATAATCGATATAAGGACCTTTATCTAGATATATATATTAACTTTACCTACCTATACTATCCGAATAGGATAAAGAATCTTCGACACTTTATCCGACGATTGGATATCGTAGTTAATACGAAGTAAGTAGGCAAATAGTATAAACATTTAGGAAACGAGGAGGATTAATAGTAGAGAGGCCTCTATTAAATCCTAAATAAGCGCCTCATTTCTTAAATAACCTTAGAATACCTAAGATACTAGTCGAAGCAAAGATCGACGACGTACTAGTATAGGCCTTTATTAACTTAGGCGCTAATAGGAATCTTCTAAGCGAATACTTAGCGAATAAATGGGCAATACCTCTACGGTCGAAAAGGTACCTATATTCCCTAACAATTGCTAATAGAAGACTAGTCGACTCTAATAGAGGTATAGTAATTTATAAAGTAGACATTACCCTATCTATATAGGGTAGAAAGGAGAGAATAGTTCTCAACGTTATAAATATTAGAGACTTAGATTTAATCTTAGGTCTACTATAGCTTTAACTTCACAATCCGCATATTAACTAGGGAGAACTTACGCTCAGTTTCCTAGACTAAAGATATCCTGTACAGGCTAGGATACGCCCTAGAGTATAGAAGAAAAGACCTTTACGGAAAAGGCCTATATACGTTAAAGTGGCTTACTACTATCGTCTCTAGATAGAGGAGGATAGGTTAGTATTCCGAATTCCCTATGAGTACTAGGAATTCGCGGAACTTTTTAAAAAGGAATTAATTAAGGATTCGCTCCTACTATACTAACTATAGGATTACGAGATAAAGCTGAAGAAGAATAAATAACTAAGGAAGTTTAAAATTTACCCTCTACGGGAGGACTAGCTTGAGATCCTTCGTAAATATATTAACGATTTTACGAAGAAGGGGTTTATACGGGAATCTACGTCACCCGTAGGATATCCGATATTCTTTGTACCTAAACCTAATAGTTTATAATAATTATATATCGATTATAGATATCTAAACGAGATTTTAGAAAAGAATACGTATACGCTGCCTTTAATCTAGGAGTTGAGGGACAGACTCTATAGAGCTAGATGGTTTACGAAATTTAATATTCCTACTACTTTTTATCGAATTAGGATTAAGGAAGGCGATGAGTGGAAAATAGTATTTCGCTCTCGTCTTAGGTACTATAAATACCTTATTATACCCTTTAGCTTAATAAACGCCCCTGCGACGCTATAAGCCTATATAAATAATATACTTTGCGAGCACTTAGACAAGTTTATATCTATTTATATAGATAATATTTTAGTTTACTTACGAACGTTTAAAGAGCACGTTAAATACGTTCGGACTGTCCTACGCGTACTAGAGAAATATAACCTACGGCTAAAACTATTAAAAAGCGAGTTCTACTAGCAACAAATTAAGTTCGTTAGATGTTTTATCTTAGTAGCCGGTCTCGAAATAGACCTAGGTATTTATAAGAAAGTACGTAATTAGCTAGTACCCACGAACGTTAAAGGAGTATAGTTATTCTACGCTTTTGTAAATTACTATTAATAATTTATCGAACGCTTTTCCGAAATTACAGAACCCCTTACGGGATTAATAAAGAAGGGAATTACCTTTAAATAGAATAAGTAAGCTTAAAAGGCCTTTAAGTTACTTAAAGAATAGCTAACGACGCCACCAATTCTGCAATTATTTAACCCAGAAAAGCCAGCTATAGTAGAGGCGGATGTATCCGATTAAGTACTTAGAGTATACCTTAGCTAACCTGATTTAAATAGAAAGCTAAGACTAGTAGCTTACTATATAAGAAAATTCCTTAAAGTAGAAATCAACTACTCTATATTAGATAAAGAACTTATAGCAATAGTTAATACCTTTAAATATTAGAAGTATTATCTTAAAGGAGCAAAATATAAGATAACTATATATTCCGACTATAAGAACTTAAGGAATCTTATAACTATAAAGGAATTAAATCGACGGTAATTAAGATAGTTAGAAGAGCTATTATTTTATAACTTCTAAATCCTTTATAAGAAAGGAAAGGAAAACGTAAACGCCGATATATTAAGTTGACGAGAAGACTTCATAGTAGGAGAAAAAGAGATAGTTAAACGCGCTTTATTCCGATAAGAAGGCGATGTACTTATATACTAAGTCTTATCGCTTTAGTCTAGAAAACCTTCTTACTAGTAAGAAGTAAAAGACGCTTAATAAAAAGACCTATATATCTAAGGCTACCTACAATTAGCGGATCAGGATACTCGTATTAAAGACGGATTACTTCTCTTTAATAACCTAGTATATCTTCCCGTAAGCCTTAGGAAACGTTATATTATACAACAACACGAATCTCTACTTAACGGTTATTGCCGGCCGGAGATTATCCTTTCTCGACTCTAAAATACCTTTTACTTCCTACGAATAAGATAGGAAGTATTTAAGGAAATTGGGAAGTATACTCTCTATAAGAAAGCTAAATATAAGAGATATAAACCCTACGGACTTCTCCAACCTAATAAGGCACCCGATAGTATATAGAAAACCATCTTAATAGATTTTGTTGGACTATTACTACCTTCTCTTAACTTAGATAATATTTAGTACGAATATATTATAGTTATAGTAGATCGTTTAATAAAATACACGATCTTTATACTACTTTCTAAACGATACGATATACGATACCTTGCCGGAGTATTCGTACGAGACGTTATAAGTAAGCACGGCATACCTAATAATATTATTTTAGATAGAGATAGTCTATTTACATCATACTTCTAGGAGGAGTTATATAAAATATTAAAGATTAGAAGAAGCTTATCGACAGCTTACTACCTACAAACGGATAGATAAACGGAAAGAATAAATTAGATACTTAAATAGTATCTACGAATCTACGTCGACAATAATCAAAGTAACTGGGTATCTTTGTTACCTCTTATAGTATTTACGTATAATATAACTATTTAAGAAACGATTAAGATGTCACCATTCTTTACTAACTACGGACGGGAACCCCGATTTAACATCGAGGGTTAATAAATGTTACCTACTAAAGTAGTAGTATAGGTATTAGAGATAAATTAACTTTACGAATAGCTAAGAAACAACATTACCTTCCTTAATATACGTATAGCTTTGCGTGCAAACTAGAAAAGAATAGAGGGACCTATTCTTAGGAAGGGGGATAAAGTTTACCTTTAGCGACGTAATATTAAGACAAAACGACCTAGCGAGAAACTTAATTTCCGGAAACTTAGAGTATTTAAGATCGAAGAAGTTAAAGGAGCTATTAATTATAAACTTAAGCTACTAAAGGGAATACGAGTATATCTAGTATTCTATATCTCTTTACTTAAGCCAGTAGATAAGGACGCCCCTCTAGATTACTAAACTAAACTCTAAGGGGACCAACTCGAGCCGGAATATAAAGTCGAAAAAATTATTGACTATACTATAGCTAGACGTCAGTATAAATACCTCGTTAAATAGAAAGGTTACCCTACCTTAGAAAATACTTAGGAACCTATATCGCATTTAAAGAACTCTCTCTAGGCTCTATAGAATTTCTACCGGGAAAATCTAGAGCACTCTAGTCCACTATCCCTAACTCGTTAGTTAGACCTAATAAGACGGAAAAATTAATAGACGCCTCCTAGGGAGCGGTTTCCATATCTCCCCCTCTCTTTTATTTCCGACGATTTTCTTCCTACCTTTTATCCTCTTCTTCCGCGAGCTCGTTAAGAAGATATATAGTCTTTAACTTCGTACGATCCTCCGCTTAGGCTAGGACCTTACGATTTCGCGAGAGGCGCGCTATTAACTTTTCTAGTTCTTCTAGGTTACGATTAATCTAAGCTTTCGTTTCCTCCTATGTCCGGTCTAACGACTCCTACGACACGTTTATATATTTAATCCCTTTCCTAGCGCAACTTACGCATTTTATTAATTTTAAGGACTATATTATAATATACGGAATATTCTACTGAAAATAATAATCACAAGAAATGAGGGATAAGGTTCCTTGTTATTGAATTTCGTCGGCGATTCTTTTACGACGTTTTAATAATAGCGACGACATTTTTAAAGGTTTGGGGGGCGGGGCCGTTAGTTAATCTTAAGTAACGCTAGGGGCTAGCTTACTAAGAGGGAGGGCTATGTTATATACGTACTACCTCGGGTGTAGGGACCTGTAGTTATTACTAGCTTAGCGTGGCTTAGGGCATCCAACGTCACATGACTAATCATTTGTTTATGAATAAACGGCTAAGATATAAGCGATCATTTGTTTATGAGTGAACAGCTAAGATATAAGCGTTTATAATACTCATAATAAACAACATGATCAAGAAGGATTTCCTAGGATGGAATCTCTATGGGTTAGGGTTAGGGTTAGGGTTAGGGTTAGGGTTAGGGTTAGGGTTAGGGTTAGGGTTAGGGTTAGGGTTAGGGTTAGGGTTAGGGTTAGGGTTAGGGT